>CCAG010007790.1:0-60858 GCA_001077435.1 Glossina morsitans morsitans | reverse complement strand
TTGAAGATTATATATACGAGGAAAAAAGAAGAACGAAAACAGATGAAAAAGTACTTTTTTAAAACTAATGAAAAATCCTGACATAAGTAGGATTTAGTTATCTAAAGGAACCGAAAAGATCAAAATTGCACAAAAACAAAAAAAAAAAAAAAACACTGCAGTAAGTGAAAAAGATATGAAAATGAAATATATGTCGTCTGATGTTTTCAAGAGACATCATCATGAAGGGGAAATGCGTGATAACTAAACTTTGTTCTTTTCACGCTCAATAGTAGAATTTTTTTTTTCTTTGCCGTCGAGTAATTATTAGCTTTTTGAAAGTTTTTGCCTTAATTCCTTCTTCTTCTAATTAAAAGGAGGATGTACGATTTCTTCAATAATGCTTAGAAATGCCAAGTGGCGGCGCCGTAAACTGTATGTCAGGAGTTCAATCAAGCTTCCATCGTTTACTATCGAAAATTAGGAATTTATTGTGAACAAAGCGTGCATCACGTTTTATTGAAAGTAGTTTTCATCATTAAAGAGTAGTTTTTCTCATGTTTAAGGCGGCATTCGTATACCACGTCGGAAGAATTCTTCATGTGTTGGGGCTATCGACAGATCGACTCAATTTTTGGTATCTCCATATCATATAAAGCGCTGCTCAAGTAGACAATATGAAATCGAAGGGAACAAGTGCTAATCGGAAGGTGTAAGGTCTGGTGAATACGGTGTAGGATTTCTCATTTGAACGTTTCAAAGTATGTTCTCATCGGCGTCATAACATGCGGACGACCACTATCCTGTAGGAGAACTATTTTTGTGTCTGAAGTAATAATGGGTGCGTTTTTGCTTGAGCGCTTGGCTCAATCGTATTATTTGTGTTCGGTAGAGAGACCCAGCAACGCTTTCGCTCGATTTGAGCAGCTTATAATATACGACAGCATATTGCATGGGTGAAATACTGCTTGTTAAGCTTAAAAAAGTGTTTTTTACATCGTACAGTCGCCCATGATAAAAAATGGATGAACTACGGCAAACCAAAGAAAAGAAAACCATCAACACCGATAACCAAGCGGAATATTCGAATTTAAGTGTAAGTCCTTCTTACGTTCAGGACGAATCTTTCTTCGATAAGTTCCGATTCCGTGTCTTCACACACTTTCGTCCTTCCACTTCGTTCTTTATCTGCCAACTTCATCGTTTTTAAACTTTTAAAACCACTCCAAGTAACTGCTCTCACTTAAAGCAGCAACACAATGTGTCTCAGCTGCGGATTTCTTCAAATCACGTTTAAAAATTATGTGATGCTGACGCGGGGGGTCACCAATACTTCAACGTTATGTTGTTACCAGATGACGAATCGTACAATATTACCTTTTACATCTGGCAATTGCAACAAAACCTTTTAATGGGGACCATCTATTCTCCAACGATGGAAGCTCATTTATACTCGTATTATAAGTCCATTAAAATTTATTTAGATAACTGTTGGATAGGACATTGCTCCTGGTTTGCCCGTTTAAAAAATTCCACAATTAGTCCGTAGGCGTCTGTCCCGCTCCCAGAACGTCGCTATTGCTGCCTATCTATCTCGATTGAGGTTCTACAAGACCAAAATACAATAACTCGAAAACATAGGAACCATAAGGCCATCAAGTCAAACAGCGTTGACATGTCATGAACTTTTCCCAAGTCGACTATAAAGCAATATTATGGGAAAGCGGAATAATGACCATGGGTGCGAAATTTTGAGGAAAAATAATAAGTTTTTCAAATCCGTCGTTTTTTGTCTAAACAATAATTTGTTGTCAAAAAAAAAAGTTTGTAGACAAAAACTCTATGCATAAAAATATTTATTCAGATTCAAACAAGATTTTTTTTGACGAAAATGTTGTGCATATATTTTTTTTCATTTATAGAAGATATTAAAGATTATACCGACTGACGAGCTAATGCAACAACGGAAGGGAGGTTAGAGAAAGTGGGTAGATGAACGATCTAATGAAGAAATAAGAAGGCAGATTAATCAAGAGGTAAAAGATTAAGCAGACGAACAGCCTAATGAATCCGACAAGGCGGAAAATCAAATCACGGGACAAAACGTAGTAGGTAAGCAGAAAGGAATTTTACTGAACGAACAGAAGTTGAACGAACGTATGGACGATTATACATATTGTTAGGCTGCAGCCAACTCCCTTTATCTTTCCCTTTGTTTCCTTCTTCTTCTTTTCGTGATCGTGTTGCATGAACATTGTACATCGCTTGAGTGATTGATCATTTAAAAAAAAACTTAATTTGACTGGCAGGTGAATGATTAGCTGATTAAATGGTAATGTACACCACTTCGGTTAATGCAGCTATTTACATACAGGCTTTTCACAATAGGACGTTATATGGGGAGTGGTCGAAAAAGTGGCCCGACCCGAATCATTTTCAACAGCGTTCGTTCTTTGACCGTAACACTAGTATGCACCATAGTTCATGAGAATATTTTGAAAATTGGAGTCTATAGAAGAAAACAAGACGGACAGACAAGCTTCAATCGATTAGGAAAGTGATTCTAAATCGATTGATATAATAAAAAAATGTAATCACTATTTGACATTATTCTTTAATGGAGGATCAAAAGAACACAGACATACGGACAGACAGCCAGCCAAGAATTTCGAAACCTTCATTGATTGAACTTTTATGTACAGTACGTACTATGCCTTGTATGCCTAAGTATGGCAATGTATGTAACAAATTTAGTATGCGGCCGGACCTTCCGGTTATACAAAAGAAATGATTGCTGCCGTTAACAACAATTAAAATTGGATTTTCATCTGCATACGTTGTATGCCTAAATGCGCAGTAAAAAAACAAAGTGTGTAAAAATTCGATCTGTAATCCAATTAAAGCCTTCCAACAAAAAAAAAAAAAAGAACAATAGAAAATAAAAAATAAAAAAGAAAATTCTATAAAATAAAAACATAAAAAGAAATCAAATAGAGTTGAGGAGGTACGTGTTGCATAACAATTGCTTAGCTACAAATGAAATGCAACAACAATTATTACCGAATTCACATTTGTACGAGCACGAGTTATCGAATGATGTGAATGCATTGAATGAATATTGTCCGAATGCAGAACATAACTATCGATACTACGCATACCAAAGTAGTTCTGTATGGTTGTGACTATGGTAAAACGTTTGTAGCATTATACATTAAATTCTATGGTAGAAACTCTTTGATTATCTTTCAATAGAAAAAAAAAAACAAAAACACAGTGGATGTAGTAAAGACGTATAGATATGATCTTGACAAGCGCACTGGCTTTCGTTATAAAAAGAAGTCATATACATCTTAAGGCGAATCTTGGATACCTAATAACTGAAGCGATTGTCTGACAGTAGAAAAATTATTCCGTAAAGGTAAAAATCAGAAAATAGTGGGATTACGGGCCTATTCGACCTCCCACCAAAGAAGTGCCAAAGAAGAAGAATATAAACTGTAGATCGAATATTACCGATAAGAATAATTTCAATTATTTGTTCACTCTTTTAACATACACGTGGACGCGTTAAGAGCGTTAGAGCAAATGCGTTTTCAAATTTAATAGGGAAATTCCCTAACTAACCTTCCGATTAGACTTAGGCATGTCTGTCTTCGTTGATCGTTCGCACATGAAAAAGAGAACTGAAATGTCCAGCTCACTTTGTGCTTTTCTTGTATTCGAAAGCGGCAGTTCGAACTTAGCCGAGCTAGCTATGTCTCATTTTAAGATCAGCTGATGCCGAGTAGGGTTACCTCATTCTTCAATCTGTCCGCTATTGTAGGTTATACAAAAACTTATAAGGGCACTTTGCCTATCACTAATCTTATGGACTTAATATCAAGAATATTTATTCTAAGCACCATGAAAAACGAGTTTGGTTCTCACAATAGGCGCAATCAGAACTAAATAGGAATCGAAAAGACGAGGAGTAGAAGATGCAAGCAGAGTTAACAATTTGAGCAAGAGATTCTAATCGAGCAAAAGCTTAGGATTTCATCAACTTGCTGGGCTGGTTCTTCGTGCTTATGAACTAAATTGACAACCGCTATCTATAAGTTATGAACCAGTCTTTCGGGAAACTAATACAAATAGAAAGGAACCTTCTGAAAAGCACTGAATTACACCGCAGCAAGTGACTTGGTAGATGGCTAGACGTATAGTTCCGACTATACATAGAGAATCTTAAGCTTGCCTAGAATACATGCACACATGCACACATGTAGGAATCGCTGAGGCATTGCTCTTAGTTTGTATTTTTTTTTTTTTTTGCAAACTGACTGACCGCAATAACTACTATAGCTTCAGTTTTTGGTATAAAAATAAGGTCAATTTATTTCGATATCGATAAGGAAAAAAGGTCAAACTAAATAAATGGAGGGATTTCTTTAAGCATTGTATTCTCAAGCTATTTATTATCCTTTCAAAAGTTCAACGAAGGCAGAAAAAAAATCGAGTGTTATTCTAGTTGACAGCACCAAATATTTGATTAAAGTGACATTGTGACCTCGTAAAAATTATTAAGAGAGTAAAAAATAGCAGGTCTTTTCTTTTTATAAACAAAAAAAAAAAACACGCACACACAAAAAAACAAACCCTTTCTTTGGAAGAAAAAAAAAAAAAGAGAAAAAAACACATATAACCGACTTTATAGGTCAAAAACCTTCAATAAGCAGTAAATAATACGTTGCTACGTACACTTGTCCAAGCATTTACTGCACACAATATGCTGTACGTAGTAGTTAAGCATTTTTATTTTGCCCCTATCTTTCATTTCATATACCCTTTCCAGAATTCCGAATAATTCCATGTAATTATGAAGAACGTTTTGTTTGTCTTCTGTATTTATTCTACAAAAAAAAAAGAAAAAAAGAAAAGTAGTAATAAAAACCCAGTAAAATTATTACATAAATTTTTTATACTTTTCTGTTGCAATAATGCACATGACATTTCATGGTATGCCTGAGATTACAACCGTACAGTAAACACTGGAACACCAACCCACACAATACAATCTATACTTGTGTTACACCCAGTGACTGAAAAGAAAAGGTTTTCATGAAATAATGTATAGAAAAATAGGTATGTATGTAGATACGAAATATATTTAGAGTATCGTAGAGTACGGGAAACTATACAAAAGAATTGTAATTAAATTAATTACAATATGATAAAAAAAAGAAAAAAAAAAATAACACAAGTATCCATAAGTGCAACGTTTTTCATAAAAAAAATACAGAAAAAAAAAGATTATAAAGTATATACATACGGTTCTAGGAATTGCTGGCATTTATTCATAAAAGGATTTTGCAGGTCCTGTTGCAATAAAGCCAGGAAGAATTACGATGCCTGTGGCTTCTTAAGATAACTATTATTTATCCTTTTTCCCTTTTATTACTCAGCAAAAGTGTATTAAATTTAGAAATACAAAACTGTAAATAAGGCAATGCCAGCCAGCCTTATAGACGTAAGCCCACTTATGGAATGCTCCTCACGCCCTATCCAAAAGTTACACAATAGTTCTCTCTGTACCTATAACGGTATTAGACCTACTGTGAAAGCGGTAGGGTTCTATGCACCTTTAAAGATCGTAAATCAAGGTAAAAGTTGCTATTACAAAACGAAAATTATCGAAGCAAGAAATTTATCGGACTGCAAGGCGGAATGGCCCAGGCTGCGAGAATAACGAAACGAGTAAACGAGTAAACAAGCTAATGTTGCTTACACAGATTTTCCTAATGCTCTTAATAGGGCTGATCACAAACTACTTTTGCATAAATTCTATTGCACCGGTTTCCCTGCTAACTGGGTTGCGTGGTTTAAGCCATATCTACCTGACCATCCATAAAATGTGTTGTTCATCAGGTCTTGTACACCCTTGTACAGAGCCTGGGTGAAACTTACTTAGGTAGGGTATCCATTTAGAAGTACGTTCCGAGCTTTTTTTTTCTGATTTGAAAGTGATGATTTGATAAATATATATACATATCATAACATCTACGAACATATATTTATAGAAATAACTAATAAACTTATATATAATGTATATACATAGAGAAACACGTGCAAGGTGTGCTTTTAAAGTCTGTGCGACATAGATTGTAAAAAATCTTGGAGTCTCCATTTGGGAAGAGTTGCAGAAAGGAACCAATGCATCGTCTGCTTGTAAAAATGTATTGTAACACATGGAGAAATCAAGGTGTAAACCCTCGGACATGCCAAATTTCGTTCCGAAAACTTGAACCTCAAATACCGCCTTGCGATCCATGTTGGAAAGTAACTCATAGCTAACCACATTGCAATTGCACAGAAACTGGGAAAACAGCATTCGACTGCTGAGGAACACATGAAACATCTTCAAGTTCAAATATTTTGTTTAACATACGAGATAACTTTCCCGCCAACCCACTATATATGTGTATGGTATATGAATAGTTATTTGTATTTTTTATTGAGGTACAGTTTCAAAAATAAATGCACTTCAAATCTATTTTCTAAAACTTTCAGTTTTTGCCGAAGCGTATGAAAAATTTGCGCCAGAAAATCTATGCTCAACAAAACGATATTTGAATAAACGTAAAGCATTTCCATTCTGTATATCACAAGCTGGCGAACAGCAGAGCGTGCATTATAGAATCATAAAATTTTGTTCGAATATAACGACGGGATGTATGCATGAAAACAAATACAGTCTCGTGCTAGGAAAACTGCAAGCACACAAACAGTAGTAACTACGAGCTTTTGTTGTCAATTTCAGATGCTTCAACAAATTGGAAATTCATCTTTTTACAAAGTGAACGACGTTCGTACAAATTTTCTCATTCATTTCATTCACAGATGAGAAGATGAAGGGTTTGCACGTAGATGCGTGCTTTATGTGTTTGCCTGTATTTCTATATTTATGTTTACATAGTAAGGAGAAAAAAAATATGATTTTGTTGTTTGTTAACTTTTTATTTTGTGCATGCATATATACGTGTATACATATGTACGTGTACGGTAAGAAACACACCCACTTACACACTATTTCGTCATGAGTTTGTTTTGCATGTCTTTTGCAGTTTGTTTTTCTACGTTTCTAAGAGACAGGTCTCAAATAATAGAATAAGTGAGTAATGATGAATAGAGTGATGAGAAAAGAGAGTGACAGAAAGCGTGAGAAGGGGATACAGAGGGGAAAATAAAGTTTATAAAAAGTTCTTTTTTTTTTTAGTTTGTTTCTTGTTTGTAGTTATTTTTCGCAGACCAGTCATCAATGAGACGAAAAAAGTGAAAAGAAAACTCTGCCTTGCTTGCATTGAAGAAAGTTTTAAAACCTTTACAAATTTTTCTTAAGATATTTATTCCATGCAGTCTAATAAATAATGACCTCTTAGATGGCTTTAAACTCATTTCATTTAACTTTACTTAATACACATGTAGTTTGAAGATGAATCCACAGAAGTCCAATCAAATAAGTCTGAGGTGTTTTTATGCATTTTGATCATATTTTCATTTGAAAAAGTAATTTAATTGAAAAAAAAATTGACTCAATATGTATTAATCAAAATGTTTTCCACATATTCTACAACTTTTTTCCATCTTACTGGCCACTTGACGATACCATCACCGTTTACCCCCAAAAAAGACAAAAGAAGTAAAAGATTAAATTTCTCATGCTCTATATAACGGAGTGGTCGCAGTTGATTTCTTCTATTTTCAAAATAAAACTTTTTGTCGTAGAGACATGTGGGCGATATAGGCGTGCCCTTTGAAAAGTTTAGGTCAATTCCTAATTCTTTTGCACATTTTTAGGCGACATCTTTTTTGCTAATGGGAGAATGTGTACCACAAATGCTACAAAGTTGCATAAGCGGTCAAGCGGACAGACGAACAGGCGGACATGTTTAGGTGCATTCAAGGATTGTAACTGGCCAAGAATTTTTATACTTTAGGGGGTTTTTGAAACCTGTTTTGCATGCTATAAACAACAATTGAAAAAACAATTAAATTTTGATGCATTATAATATGGTGGGCCGTGGTCATTTTTTTCAATTTTTAAGCACAGATGCTACACCATCATTCATAGAATTTTCTTTCAAATTTTTGTACATTTATTTGCTATATTTTACGAGTAATGAGCAAAAATCCAATTTTTCTTTCTTTTTGATAAACAGAGGTGTCCTCAGTTTATGTGGTGCCGTGTCCTTCAGCCGATTTAGCCCATTTTCAACAACAACCTTGCAAGAACTTCCAAGGCTTCCGCCTAATTTGAAATCGATAGTTCATTTTTGCGGGCAGGGGAATGTTTACAACAGACATTACAGAGACGTACATATGGTCAGACGGACAAACGGACATGATTAAAACGATTTATAATTTGATACTGATCGACATCCTTCGGTGATGGATATAAAAATAATAATTATTAATAAAAAATATATATATAAATAAATAAACAAATTTTGAAAACTCAAAACTAGAAATGCCCAATGACAATAAGATAATAATAAATTAATTTTCTAGCTCTCAGTCTGTCTGTCCGTCTAAATATCTGTTTGTTCAACTTGCAGGTAGCGCCTTTTGATGAAATTTAGTACACCGACGTCTTGTGGCCTAAGAACGAACGCTATTGGAAACGGTTCGGAACGAATCAATTTTTCTACCGCTTCCCATTAAACGCATTATTTTGAAAAATCGTTATATCAATAACTATATTAAACAAAGGTGTGTAAAGGTGTATAAAGGTGGCCCGCAATTTTTAAATTTGCAAATACTATAATAAGCGCACTGCTAAGTATAAAATTTATCTATAAGAATATTACATAAACGGTACAATATTTCAATAAAGATATTTTGTGAATTTCAGTTCTGGTCACATAAACTAGTCGTTCACCCGGTACTTGGCTTAAGAATCAACATTTACCGCCTCAGCATTTTTAGTTTAGATTTATAAGACCATACGGCAAATATCTAACTTCATGTAATCCATAAGAAGTAGCAGAACAACATTTTAACTGCTACACACGAAATTCCTTTTAGTAAGAGCTGAGTAAGGATAACAACTTACGGGTGGTTCGGTCAATTAAGAAATTGGAGGTCGTCGTTTATTTGGCTTGGCCTCACTGTCACTTAGCCGCGCCGCTGTTCGATGCCTTTCAAAATTGATTTTGCGCCTTTAATGGCTTACTTTACGGGCAGACGGCAGAGTATATCCTGACTTCGACATATGGTTGCTGTCACATGGATAAGAGCCATGACCTGCAAGTAAGCCTTCGCGCTTTCAAGCTTTAATAAGGACTCAGTTGGTGAAGGCACAAACCTTCCGCCGTTGGGCAAACACTACATAGGCTGCGCCCACACACTTCCTTTTTCTTTCCTCACTTTTTGCTGACTCTGTCCTCTACATGGCACATTTGCTGAGCTAGTTTGTGAAGGACGGACAACGTTTATCCCGCCAGCAGTTCTGTAGAGGTTGCATGCCGGGCAAAAGGTTATCGAGAAATATAATGTATTCACGTTGTTCTTCAATGAACGCAACTGCATCCTCAATTTTGCTTTCCAAAATATCAATACTTTTTAAATAGCTTTCTGTTTATATAAACAGGTTACCACTTATTTAACAAACAATTTATTATATATTACAGTGCAACTTTTATGAAATTCTCAATCTTTTCAATTCCTGTTCATTTTAATTTCACTAATGATGTCGAGCGTTGCCTATAAATTGCACACCTGAACAAGCACAATAATCATATGCAATTATGTTGAGCACACACACGCATGCATTCATAAATTAAACAGGGCCGATCCACACGAGGTGCAGATAGTCAAAGAATCACTGAAAAATTGTTTTAAACACTTTACTTATGAGCACTTTACACAAGGCGAAAAAATATCATTATATCACATATGATTACTGAGTAGGCTTCCAAGATCTCAACGAATTAAAGCTCTTTGCTTTTCTTTCTCTTTTGCATCATATTTCGTACAATGTGTCGGTTATAAACATAAACAAGTAAGAAAATTACATTCGGTCATGCCCGAATCTTTTACACCCATCACCGCGGTGCCCAAGAAAAAAGGAGAAGATCTAAATTTTCATACACTACTACAATGGGTCGGCGCGGTTGATTTTTTCTGTTCTTAGAATAAAAGGGAAAATTTATACAGTGTATGTGTTGTACTTTATGAGTAAAAAGCAAAAAACACAAACAAGCAAAACAAAGGTGTTCACAGTTTTTGATTCCGATTTTCAAATCGGCCTAAAATGCTTGAAATAAAAAATAACAAATGGCATACTATTAAATTTAAATACACCTTTACAACTACACCAGTGCAACTTCACCCATAGATCACATTCTTTGGAAATTTGTCTGTTGTAGTTGTAAGTAATGAGCAAAATATAACTTTTTTTTTTCGTTTTGAAAAATAGAGTTGCCAACTTACGTAGTACTGCAGGCGTGTCCTTCGATCGATTTAGCCCATTTTTAACACCAACTTGTGTACAAGAACTTCCAATCTTTCTGCTAAATTTGAAGTCGATAGCTTCATTTTCGCCGCCAGGAGAGTGCTTACAGCAGACATTATACATATGGACAGACAGACATACATCGATTCAGAACTTGATACTGATCAAGGATACATATACTTTGTGGGCTCTCTGGTGTTTGCTTCTGGGCGTTGCAAACGTTTTGACTAAATGAATATACCCTCATTCTTCGGTGATGGGTATAAAAATTATATGCCACTTGTTTTAAACTAAAAGAAGAAAAGACAAAAAGTTCCTGCTCTGGTGCTTGTGCTCCCTTCTTTCTCATAATAAACTATTACTCATTGGGAGTTGTTGGCTGTATAAGGCCGTTGTTGTTGTTGGTTTTGTTGCTTCATTGCTGTCAGTATATCGTGGCAACAATTCATGTGGAAATTCTTATTTAGGCACTAAAAAGAGCAATAACAACAAATTCAAGTTCTCAACAAGCGCAGATTTTCATTGAAAATGACGTCAAAATAAAGAAAAACGTGTATATAATAATGCATGGAGACGAACTACGAGTCAACAACAAGTCTTTGGGCATATTTTTCGCGCTACCAATAAAAGTATGTACGTATGTAATTTTGCTATGTCATGGTTAAATTGCAGAATTGCAGATCCTTGAGCGGAAACTTTGAATTTGTTATGAGAACTTCTAAATCTGGCCTTTCAGAAATGGTCTGAATTCGAATAAATCTTCGGAGAGCAAACGCTTACTCTGGCGCAATAAAAGTGGCGACTACCGAGTCAGTGTTCGCGAGTCCAAATCTCAGTCGACTTGTTCTAAAAACGTTCCTTAGCATATCCACTTTTCCGCACCCAGTAAATATGAGTTAGACTACCGAGTGTGGTGTGTGCTAAATCGATGAAGGCGTAAAACTTATTAGGCAGCAGCCAACCTATATTTCTTTTCTCTTTTTCCTCTTCTCTCTAAGTACTTAAGGTTATATTAAAAAAATACATATGTAGTGCTACGACATTTTTTTGAATATATTTTGTAGGGCTGTATAATATGATAATTTATGCAAGAAGGGCTTCGAAACTTTTAGAAATGTGCCCAAAAAAGTTGGAAAAGTTTGAATGAAAGCGAGCAAACTTCAAAAACCGTTATCGGAATGAACGGAGGTTTGGCAAATTGATGTAATCGCGCAACGAAATGATTGACTGGCTCTGGCACGAGTTGTGATAACATCTTCCAGCTTTATTCCTGGGTAGTTTGCTGAAATACACAGCTCTTCTTCCGAGGGATCCCCCGAATCTACAAAAACCATAGGTCACCTCGACAGATAGTTGGGAGAATAGCCAAAATGCCTTTAAAGACCCCAAAAGTCTGGATAAAAAGGAGCGCAAAATGTTAACCAATACAAGAGACGATGAGCCCTGTTTGATATTATTGGAGATGTGGACTTTTTCCCGCCTTTATGGGCTAAGAAATAGCTAAAGTCTGTTCCGCAAGATTGGAAATAAAAATAGACTGACACCTCGACTTATACGCCTCGATTTCTTCTAATCTACATGGCACAGAGAAAGTTTTTGAATTTTAATCGGATAGAGAACAACAAAAATGAGAAATTAATTTTTTGTTATAACTTAAAGTGCAATAAACGAATGTATATAATTGACAATAAACAATAGTCCGTTTGCTTGCCTTTTAATCTCTTATAAGAACTATGTGCACATACATTACACATGTACTCACATATCCGTGTATATGCGCCCATAAAGAAAGAAATATGAGATCAAGTGAAGACTGTGTGTATCTTATTATGGTCGCTTTTAAGCGATGAAATGTGTGGCATCGATTCTTTAAGTATGATGCAAGACAAATAAAAAGAAAATTATAAAGGCTGTAGAATGACTGCCACTACTACAACTAGATCGGACGACAGCAGTAAAACTGAGCCGAGATAACCTTTTGACAACAGAATATGTATGAATTTGTGAACACCCATCTAGATATTATGATGATGATGATGGTCAATCATTTTAAAGAAGACTTTCTTCTTTTATTATTATTATTATTATTATTATTATTATTTTTTTTTTTTTAAGTATAGAATTACCAGAACATTTTTTTTTAATGTTCTTATTTATGAGGGTTGAATATAATTTTTTTGTTCTCTTTTTTTTTTATAAAAACTTAAAAGCAAGTGCAATAGAAGCAATTAAAAGAAAAATTATGTGTTAGAACCATTTTGAATTTGAGGTTTGTTTGTTTTCTCAACTAACATCACTTACTCGTAAATTTTTTTCTTAGAAAAACACTTTACATAAGATTTTTTTTTTTGTTTTTATAAGTAAAGCAAATTTATGTCCATAGAATTCTCACGAGCCTTTTAGGACTTTATAAGGAGAGCTAGAAGTCAAATATTGTCCAAATCAAGTATGTTTGCTGGCGTGGATACATGAATAAAAGTGCTTCCGCCAGAAGATAACATTTTCTTTGATAGGCACATAATTATATAACGCCCATAGGCGTTGTGCCTATATCAGGGTTAACTCGTACCGCTTTTTTTAGCGAAACCGTGTTGTAGCTTTTTATTTATTTAAACTAAAACTCAATAATGAAGATTTTAAACTTGGACATAAGTCCAAGCATGATATACCGGTATATTTGGTTCATGTTACATCGAAGCCGAAACTTTGAAAAGACATAAATCAAGGCGGTCCTTATCAAGACAAAGGCTTAAGATGGGAAACCTTGTGATAGCAAAAATGTGAAATTCAAAATTAAGAATAAATATTCAAACACATTCAGTAATAATGACAATCACAAAATTACTTTCCATCGAAAGTTGCGCCTAATCCACTCTTTCTTTTTCTCAAAGTTGGTTGAAACTCCTCTTATTTATTTATTTATACACACATGAAATTCAGCTAACATAAAGTGACAGCCGAACTAGATTTTCGCTTAAAAATAAATCTTGTCCAGTTATCACGACAAAATCCTTGTAAAATATAACAAAAATGAAAACAAAGGATCAAGAAAAATAAAAGCAAGATGCGTGTGTAAATAAACAAGATGAAAAGAAGAACAAAACACAGAAGCCCACTCCAAACCGAAGGCTACCGCGGAAGCTTGACCATCAATTACATTAAATGTATTTCGTTCTACCTACTAATCATATGAAGTTTTAACCATTAGCAGTTAGTTTAAGTACAACATAGGTAGGGCTCGCACATATGAGAGAGTAGTCCACAGAGTCGCATATGTAGCTTAAGTTATGGATATCGTAAAAATTTTTGCAAAGGCGACTAATGGCTTGGAAACCTCATAGTTGTCCCTAGATTGACCGTCCATTGACTGTCAATATTAATGATCAAATTAAAGTAAAAGCAAAAGTTAATGGGAAAACGTGCACCCTTTTGAAATCGTCTCATACATTAAAACATTCGCAAAATTTTGTACGATGTCGTATCGGAACAAGTCGTGTTTGAATAATGACTTGTTTAATGAGGAACACCTGTATGTACACATATACCTTAAGAAGTCAATAAAAATGCAGTTCCATTCCAAAATTTGATCACACATCTAAGAAAAAACACACCTAAGAAAAAATTATAGAAATATGTAATGTATGTATAATATATCACATAATAATAATTATAATATGTAATATTATTGTACGAAAATTCTTAAAAGACTCTTAAATCAAAGTAAAATATTTATTTTATAACCTTCTACTCGCCATATTATTTATCAATTACTTTCAATAATATTACGACAAATTTTTATAACTAACATTTACAGTTAAAGTAATCATAGGAAAAACTCTGTTATTTACAAATCGCAAAGGGTATGCCAGGGTTAATTCACAGTACATTTTATACTGATTTATAAATATTAAGAATTTCACTCAGATTCTTTCTCAAACTCATTCTCGCTCTTTTAATCGCTCTTACTCTCACACCATAAAGCTCTCGAAGTTTTTACTCACTTTTCATTTAAAATTAATGAGTGCACTCTCTTGATATTTTTATGTTGTTTGGATATATTTTCTATCATGTCTTTTAATAGAAAAACCGGTTTCTGTAATGTTTGTTTACATTGCTTCGGCGTGCAAATGCAATGATAACAAAACAAGAAATTGCATTTTGTTTCACGGTTTTCCACAATTGTTTAATTCAGTTTCTGTTCATAAATACATACAAAGATTACAAATATTGCATGAATTCTTAAGGATTTCGGCAAAAGTATTTATTTGGGCAACTTGGTTATAGATTTAATATCAAAAAAAAAAAAAAAACACAAACAAAATCAGGGAAAGATTTCTGTTCGTATCATTTGCTTGATGGTGAGCTCGGGACTATAGAAATCGTTATTAGAGATTAATAGAAACTAAATTTCCAAAAATATAGCGTTCAATTTGCGCTTTTAAGCAGTTTTGGGGAAAATGCTGCAAATAGGTAGATTTGCTTAGAATATTGGAAAATATAGAAAACAAGACGGACAGATGAACAGACAGGCAGATAGGCTTAAATCGATTCAGAAAATGATTCTCAAAGTGATTCTGGATCGATCGAAACGGATAAAAGGTGTTTTTGGTTGTTGCATATATCCCTTTACCACAAGTGGTGTATGGTATAAAAATTATATTTTATGTAGATATTCACGTGAGCCCTCAATAATTATCCGATAAAAGATTTATTATTTATTATTTTCTTCTTTCTTCGTATTGTTGCAACCACGAAACTCTAATTCCTGGTGGTTCCTCGCAAAGTTGGCGGGGAGTTTTTCAGGATTTAGACTCTTCATATTTGGGTATTTAATAATATATCGGTAGAAAATGACTTTGATAAGATGCCAACAGTTAGAATACCAAATGCGATAAAAAGCACATCCTGAAGATTATTTCATGATAAAGTCCTTACTATGTGTTCGGTGTAATGAAAATATCTTGCTCTTTACACTTCTCAGTCAATTTAATGATTTCCTTTCACTCCATTGGTAACAATAATTTCATACCATTACAACAATCATTACCATTGCATTGCAAAAAACTTGCAAAACTATTAAAATAGTATTAAGTTTTTCTTAGCCTCTCTGTACACATATTTTGGCAGGAGCACAAATAACACATTATTAACTTTATTTATCTATGTTGTGAACAAGTTTTCTGAACCAGTTCTAAAAAAGACTATTATTAAATAATCAACTCTAACCATTTTACTCTAGTTTAAATGAGTTTAATGGCATCGAAACATAAAAAACATAAAACAAATTTTATTAAAAAAAGAAGAAGAAGAAAAGATAAAATTGAGTGAATGCCTAAAAACCAAAGAAAATGAGCAAACTCATTTGGATTGTAAAGAGAAAGTGAGATGAAAGAGAATATAATATGAGAGAATCACCGATTATTTCTCTGTACTGTCATTATGTGAAAAAGGCTTAAGTGCACCAATTTTGTGTTCATTATGAATGTGAATGAATTGCAAGTTGTTGCTGTTCATCGCTTTTCTTATAGAAAGGCAAAAGTGTAAGTCAAATAAATGGCTAATACAGAGCAATGCTTGCAATGCTTTCAAAAAATCATACGATGAATCGTAATAGAAAATATTTAACTTTTAAAAATTTCAGGTATGATTAGAAAGACAGGATACAGAAGGATAGAGGCATAAACATTGCTTATCAGTTTCTTACAATCAAACTCAGGTACATTGCCTATCCACCACTTGTGGTACAAGGGTATAATAAGTTTGTGTGGAGTTATGCTTTGGTAGACCCACCATCTATTATAACAGTCGGTTCAGAATAACCATGTGATCTACGCTTGTCTGTCCCTCTGTCCGGCTTGCGCCCTTGTGTACAATTTGCAGGTCGCAATATTTGCGATATCTTAACGAAATTTGGTTGAACGACATGTTTTGGTCCAAGGAGAAACGCTACTGAAAATGCTTCACATTTTGAACCACTCCCTATATAAAGCTTTATTTTGAAAATTCGTTGTATAAATAACTGTAGAATAATGTAGAGTGTGTAATGGTGGCCGTGACCCTCTGTAGTCTTTTTAATTATTTTCAAATAATTATTGAAGCGTTTGAATTAAATATGTAGTTCTAACATTTCATAATACTCTCTGTAAACTAAACCAACAACTACGTATGTAGGTAGTACATTCAAATATGATTAGAACTTGGCAGAGATTAACAAAAAGTCTGGCAGTAAAACAGAACATCAACGTATTGAACACTCCGTGTATTCAAATTCCAGTGCTTCACATTATTTTCTTCTTTCTTTAATTGCGACTCGTTCCAACAATACTTTGGAAATATGAATACTAAGGTATGCCAGACAGCGTCGTTACTATGGAAATATTGTCACTTGAATATCAAATTTCTATTTTCAGCACAACAATGAACTAAATCAATTTTTAACCCCTCTCCGGCTGACTGCATAGTAGCATACGTATATGATGCTAGTGTCATTCTTAACAAATCAGTTTTTTGCTCGCATATGCGTTTAAACAAACACATATTCATCGAATATATATATTCGTAGGCATCCACTATTCTAGCGTATCCTCTGTACAAATTAAAAGAAAACCTAACGTTAAAATCGAACAATTTTTCATTGCGTACGCATTGAATTTGATTTAAATATAGAAATAAGAAAAACAAGAACAACACATTTCAAGTGGTTCTGATTGTTGCTCGACAAACATTAAACATATTTTAAAAGATACCGTGAAAATTTAATTTATGAATTACAAATGCATTTGCTTTCATAAAAAATGTTAAGCCCTCAAAAATTCGCAGAAAAGCAAAAGCAATTCTATCTTTCACGCTAGAACATTGGGACTAACTTTGCTTATCTGATCTAATTCTACACTTAAGGTCAATATTTTTTGGCTAATCTAACGAACAAACCGACACAATGTGCTCTATGAACTTGATTATAATTTCTTATATAGTATGTACATAAGTAAATTGAAAAAGAATGAATTTCTGGTAAATATCCATCAATAAAAGGTTCTCTTAAAATCTCAATGAGTGAGTGTGAAAATAAATCTCTGTAATCAATTTTCAATTCTCTTTTGGGTAAAGAGAGAATGAGAACTATAAAAAGTGTAATGAGAGGAATTTCAATCATTTAAGCGCCACTTTACCCACAAACGTTGGAAATTGTAAACAAATTTGAGAGGAGAGTCCTACGAAGTCACTCAAGGATAGGCAATAATCATGAAATAGTTCCGGCAAATACCGTTGGCAGCGCCTTTAATCAGACATAAGAGTTAACATAGCATTCATAGTGCGTAGCAATAAGTTAAGATAATTAATTTTACACTTAAACTTATAGACGTGACTTAACAATTATTAGGGCTTTTTTGTCCTTATGACTTAAACGCTTCAAGAAACTATATATTCATTCATTCCATTCTATTACGCAAACCACTCATATCTGACTCGAAAAAGAATCTCGCTCTCTATCTTTTATGTTTTTCCTCTGGTTTGCTTCTTTTTTTCTTGTTGGTTTACAATGCTCTCGTTTGTTTACTAAACTCTAGACGATTGAGAAAAGCATAATAATTGCACGAAGTGTAACATAACTATAACGCACAGCCAATACATAGACATCATCATCATAGTGTACCTTAGTGTAAAAATTTTCCAAAAATTTTAGTTAGAGTCCGAGCATCAAACATAATGGACGTGTGTAGTTGCGCGCTCGTTGCTACATATATTGTTCTACTAAATAAATATTAAAACGATTTTATTGTTTCACATGTAAAAAGCCACTGTGTGCAACCAACAGTAAATAAAGAAAACGAAGAAAAAAGAAAATTCATTTTCCCCCTTAGCTTTCATTGAAATAACCGTAAGCCAATAACATCGGCAGCAACTATAAGAACAACAAAATGTACCACTAATACAAGTTTGTTGCATGAAAAGTGAAAGAAGAGTGTTAACAGCAAAACCAAACCAAAAAATAAAAAAAAAAAATAAAAAAAATAAATAAATAAATAAAAAAGAAAAGTTGCAATAAACGATTCGAGTTTGTATGGAAAGAAAGAAAAACGATTTTTATACCTTTAGTAAGGTGATAAGGAAAAAGAAATTTGTTTTTAAATCTAAGAAGAAAGAAAAACGAAAAGAAAAATTTCAAAAGTATATATAAGAGGAATTTTTGTGAGAAACGTACAGAGAAAAAAATGCTATTTATTAAATAAATCGGTTAATAATATGTGTAAAGAGAAGCGAAACGCGAAACTAAACTAGCAACGTAAAGTTGCTGTTTGTTTGTGAAGTAAAGAATATTTAAATTGATTACTTATCCCCTACGCACACATAATATATATATATATATATATATATATATATATATATATATCTATACACAAAACCAACAACAACAAAAAGTCAACAATACATTTCCTTTCATAAAATTTTTAAATAATAAATAACATAACTACGATACACGATCTACACCATGTGTAGAAACGCTGCCAGCAAATTGCAACATTCATTGCTATACCCCCATCACCATCACCTTCAGTATCAACAACAGCAACATTATTATTTAACAGTATTGAGTATTGCTTTCATATTTGCCTTACAATTGGGTTATCATGCGGTTGTGGCGGCCACTATGACCACCACTACTAGCCTAGTACAAGTAGCCGCTTTAGCAACTGCAGTAACAACGGCCACTTCCGTTGTAGCAACTGCAGCCTCCACCGCCACCGTAATCACCAATTCCAATCAATGTTCCTGGCAATACAATGGCACCACTTCGGTGCGTTGCAATATACGTCTTATAGAACGTATTCTTAGTTTGGATTTACAAGGTGCCGATGGCGCTAGTCAACTGGAAATAAAATGCAGTGATTTGTATTTATTTGAATCGCAGCTACCGCAAGCTGCCTTCGCCCGCTTACAAACATTAGATGAGCTTAAGTTGGTTTCTTGCAAACTACTGCAATTGCCCAACAATGCCTTTGAGGGTTTGAGTACAGTGAAAACGTTAGCTGTCAACACTCACAACTCGGAATGGGGCCCTAGCAAAACATTAGAGCTATTCCCTGATTCATTGATCGGTCTTAAGCAGCTAACCGATTTAGACTTATCGGATAATAATTTGCGAGCTTTACCGTCCGGATTTCTTTGTCCTGTAGGCAATTTGCAAGCACTAAATTTAACGCATAATCGTATTCGCGCTGCGGAGAATTTAGGCTTTGCTGATATGAATTGCAATGGTGGTAGTGAGTTGCAAATCTTAGACGCCAGTCATAATGAACTGCGTGCCATTTCAGAGTCGTGGGGTATATCACGTTTACGTAGGCTCCAACACCTGAATTTGCAGCACAATAACATCTCGGAGTTGTCCGGTGAAGCTTTGGCCGGCCTCTCGTCGTTGCGTATTGTCAATTTAAGCAACAATCATTTGGAAACTCTGCCAGAAGGTTTATTTGCTGGTTCTAAAGAATTACGTGAGATTCATTTGAAAAATAATGAGCTCTACGAGTTGCCAAAGGGGTTGTTTCATCGTTTGGAGCAGCTTTTGGTCGTCGATCTCTCAGCGAACCAATTAACCTCTAATCATATTGACAACACTACTTTTGCCGGTTTAATAAGACTGATTGAGTTAAATTTGGCTCACAACGCTTTAACTCGCATTGATTACCGAACGTTTAAAGAGCTTTATTTTTTGCAAAATCTCAACTTACGCAACAACTCAATTGGCCATATCGAGGAGAATGCATTCCTACCTCTTTACAACTTGCATACGTTAAATTTGGCCGAAAATCGTTTACACACTCTCGATGATAAGTTATTTAATGGGTTGTACGTCTTGTCAAAGTTGACGTTAAACAATAATCTCATTAGTGTTATCGAAGCGAACGTTTTTAAGAATTGTTCTGATCTTAAGGAGTTGGATTTGAGTTCGAATCAATTAAACGAGGTCCCACGAGCTTTGCAAGACTTGGCGATGTTGCGTACTTTGGACTTGGGCGAAAATCAAATACGAACCTTCGACAATGACAGCTTTAAAAATTTACATCAGTTAACCGGTTTGCGTTTGATTGATAACCAAATTGGTAACATTACTGTAGGAATGTTCGCTGATTTGCCACGCCTAAGTGTTTTGAATTTGGCCAAAAATCGCATCCAAAGCATTGAGCGTGGCTCGTTTGATAAAAATTATGAACTGGAAGCTATTCGCTTGGACCGTAATTTTTTATCGGATATTAACGGAGTCTTTGCAACGCTGATGTCCTTGCTATGGCTGAATTTATCAGAAAACCATCTTGTTTGGTTTGATTATGCATTCATTCCATCGAATCTGAAATGGTTGGATATACATGGCAATTATATTGAAGCTTTGGGTAATTACTACAAACTTCAAGAAGAGATTCGCGTGAAAACGTTAGACGCCAGCCATAATCGTATTACTGAGATTGGTCCAATGTCCATTCCCAATACAATTGAATTGTTGTTTATTAATAATAATTTAATTAATGCCGTGCATCCGAACTCGTTTGTGGATAAAGTGAATTTAGCCCGTGTAGATTTATATGCGAATGCCATGACAAAATTGCAATTACAACAATTGCGTGTTGTGCCTGTGCCACCCACCAAACCGTTGCCTGAATTCTATTTAGGTGGGAATCCGTTTGAGTGCGATTGCACCATGGATTGGTTGCAACGTATTAATAATTTAACAACGCGTCAGCATCCACGTGTTATGGATTTGCCCAATATTGAATGTGTAATGCCGCATGCTCGTGGAGCTCCGGTGCGTACATTGACATTGTTGAAACCACAGGATTTCCTGTGTCGGTACGATTCGCATTGTTTTGCTTTGTGCCATTGTTGTGATTTTGATGCGTGCGACTGCGAGATGACTTGCCCCAATAATTGTACATGTTATCATGACCAGATTTGGTCTACGAATGTTGTCGATTGTGGTGGCCAGCAAACCACGGAACTGCCACGCCGCGTACCAATGGACTCCAGTGTTGTGTACTTGGATGGCAACAACTTTCCAGTGTTGAAAAATCATGCATTCATCGGCCGCAAAAACCTCAAATCACTTTTTGTGAATGGCAGTCAAGTGGCCAGCATACAAAACCGCACTTTTGCTGGCCTTATCTCATTGCAGGTGCTACACTTGGAAGACAACGTCATGAAATCGTTGCAAGGTTATGAGTTTGAGCATTTGTCTGCTTTAAGAGAATTGTATTTGCACAACAACCTGTTGACTGTTGTAGAAAATACAACATTGGCTCCTTTAGTTTCATTGGAAGTGCTGAGACTTGATGGCAATCGCTTAGTGACATTACCCGTCTGGCAATTGCAGCTGCCACAATTTAAGCAGCTACGCACCGTTTCTCTAGGGCGCAATCATTGGAGTTGTCGCTGCAAGTTTTTGCAAGAATTGACCTCGTATGTTGCTGACAACGCTCTAATAGTGCAAGACTCTCAGGATATATATTGCATGGATGATTCATCGCTATCAAGTGGCGTAAATGGTGGTAGTACTAGTGGAGGCGGTGGTGGTGGTGGTGATGGTGATGAAGATCGTAGTGGTTTAGCAAGAAAACGTGAACTGGATTTTAATGCTACAGCAGCATGCAGTGATTATTATGCAGGCGGTTCAATGCTGCAACACGGCATACCAAAAACATACATTCCCTTGTTGGCTGCCGCCTTAGCATTAGTATTCTTGCTTATTGTTGTCATCATCATATTCGTGTTTCGTGAATCGTTACGAATTTGGCTCTTTGCCCATTATGGTGTGCGTGTCTTTGGGCCACGCTGTGAAGAGTCTGAGAAACTTTATGATGCTGTTTTGTTGCATTCGCCTAAAGACTCCGAATATGTTGGTCAATATTTGGTTGCTGAATTGGAAACTGGACGACCACCGTTACGCATTTGTTTGCAACATAGAGATTTGGCTCACGATGCCACACATTATCAAATATTAGAAGCATCTCGAGTATCCAGACGCATTGTTGTACTACTGACAAGAAATTTCCTACAAACGGAATGGTCGCGATGCGAACTACGGCGAGCTGTGCACGATGCACTACGTGGCCGTCCTCACAAGTTGGTTGTTGTTGAAGAAGCGGAAGCTCTATTTGAGGCTGAAAATGATATTGAGTTATTGCCTTATTTAAAAACCTCAGCTGTGCACCGGATTAGAAGAAATGATCGCCACTTTTGGGAAAAATTGCGATATGCTTTACCAGTGGATTATCGTAGTGGTAATAATTATACTTTGGATCATAATCATGAACGTATTAAGCAGCCAGCTAGTCCAGGCATATTGTATAGGCCAGCACCGCCACCGGCTTATTGCCCAGAAGGGGAAGGTGAGCAAAATTATTCTTCAGCTACTACAGCAACACCTTCACCTCGACCCCAACGTCGAATAGAGCCCGTTGGTAACAGTTTGCATCATACCATTACACAAACAGCAGGTATACATTTACATCCTAATGCTGCTGCTCAAGCTCAAGTTGCACCCCAGTATTATCATCACGCTGGAGCGGGTTATACGCATCGCCCTCCCTCCGAGCATATATATTCCAGCATCGATTCCGACTATTCGACGTTGGATAATGAGCAAATGCTGATGATGCCATCGGCACCACCTTCACCATCATTGCATCAGACAGGCATGAATAGCCTGCATCGCAGTGTACATCCACAACAGCAGCAGCAGCAGCAGCAGCAGCAGCAGCAACATCCAAATATGTCACAAACTTGGCGGACGCAACAAAATCAAAAACAACGTGATCACCATGCAGTAACCGCTAATGTCACTGCACAGCATCAACAACAGCCAGCGATGACAACAACTGCAGTGACCTCTACATCTTCCACTAGTAGCAACACTCTTACACCTGGGCAACAACAAGGACCACACGTTCAGGCATATTTAGTATAAAATTTCACTAAATCTCAAAAAGTCTTTTGCTCCTTAAATTAAGCTGAGTCTCTCGGAAATTAAACGAGAAATCCAAAAGAAAGGAAAGGAAAAAAAACAAAATTAAGATAAATAATTTGATTATAGTGCAAAACGATGCAAAGATAACTCGAAACAAATTAATCTTTAACCACTAACACAGAGAGAGAATGTACAAAAACACATATACACTTACAAAGAGATATACAGACATAACTATAATGCTTTGATGACTGAATTGATAACAAAGAGTGAATGTTGGGTTAAAAAACAAAACAAAAAAAAGCAAAAAGAAATGAACAACAACAACAACAGTAAAAAGATAAAATAAAAGGACTGATTCCTGTTTTAATAGATTAGGAAAGTCTAAAACGATAAAACTATGTTGTTTAGAGACGCTGTGCTAGATCAAAAAATCAGTTTATGTGAGTAATCATGGCCGCTAAAGGAAACTTAAAGTAAAAAAAAAAAAGAAAGAAAAACACATCTTGTTGTCTCTAACGTTAAAGCCATACTTACCTAACGATGTTTTTTTTTTTCGTTCTTCCTCAAACGGCTCGTAAACAATCGCCTTTTTCTATAGTGAATGTGTGAAGTGAGAAAAAATTTTTTATGGCTAAGTTCTTTACATACTCCTTTTCTTTTTTCGTTAGTCGCTATGTAATGTGATAATGACTTGAAAGATTGAAGCAGATTAACTTACGTATTTGGCAACACGTAGTGTTTTACTAACAACATTGCAGTTCCTTTCAGGAGCTAGTTTTTTTTTTATTGAGACTAATCTATAAATTATATTGCGGCTTGTAAATCTCGTATAATTCTTTGAAATCGAATTAAAAGTTAGAGGATAATAAATCTTAATCGTAGTATGGGCCGTTGATAGTGAAAATTCTGTGTTAATTTTAACTGCTCTAATAGAATTAATTTCCCCTATTTGGCCTTTAATTTGATTTCAATTATATCGTATTTGAGGCTCTTAAGGAAGATGGTAGAAATTGGCTAATGAAAGAAAATTAGCTAATCAAAGGTTTCGAGAACTTTTCCAAATGATTTGATGATTTCCAAGTGCTGTTCAAATGATTTAAGGCTAAAGAATTTTGTGCTTAAAACCAAATGCCAGATAAAAATGTACGAAGAAGTGTTTGCTACAACGAGGGAGCACATTATAAATTATATTCTGTTTCTCGTAAGAGAAAAATGAGGACAAGGGGAATTCATGCATGTTTCTTTCCTTTAATGTGACTGATGCCTCGGGCAACGTCTCCTCTTCGCGCAATAGGGTGAAGGTAGCAAAGATGTGCGAAAAGAGAAAGGGAGACAGAGAGAATTCGCCACCACTCTATTGGATGTGTGCCCAATCGGTGGGAATGATGCCTTTATCAACTCAGTGTTTAACTATATTAAGGACCAAGATAAACTTCATCGCACTGAGATGTGAACCCGCGATCACTGACTCGGTAGTCGCGATTCTTATCTACTCTGATACTCGTGCGAACGAATAAACACATAAATAAGCACAAGTCGCAGTAGTAACTCAAGCCCGGATATATAAATTTATTTTGACCAGGGTCAGTTAACAGTTTTTTAAGAAAACAGGGTCAACAGCCGAATTCTGAGCAACATCACAGAGACACAAGGCAGTCAAGCGTATTTTTGTTTTCATTTTTCATTTCTTTTTTCTTTGTGTTATAATAAAATTGGTCTTGGAGAGTTTTGTTATAAGAGATACGATATTGCTATTGAAACTCCACATTCGCTATAAAGCCATTAAAACTATGTTAAGAACACATTGTTTTGTTGTTAATTGTCACTTCGAGATATTTGCAGCGATCTTCATGGACATAAATCCTCTGGTGCTCGCTTTTGATCTCCTCATCCTCGAACCTTACAAGATAACGTAAAGGGAATTTTTTTTAAATTTCTCCTTGCTCGTCCACAACTATTTGATGTCCTTCGGCTCCACCTTTCTTTTAAGTTAACACAAAATTTGACATATTTAGAACAGTAAGGAACAAGGTTTTTGTTATGAAACTCAAGTGGCAGATATTTAGCCTCTTTTAAATCTCCAAAATCAGCTATGAAGCGTAACATAACAGCCAGAGCAATCTTTCGAAAACGGACCGAACTAATTTGTGCCTCCAAAACGGCGTTTGAAACAAGTAAAAACATTGTACTACGCTGCGGCTTAATGTTAATTTCCGCATTTCCAAAAGGAGGTGTTACGTAGGAAGTGATGGAAAAAGTAGATAAATTTGCAATCAGAGCAATTTTTAATAATGTATGTAAGTTGACCAACGGATGGACGGGTGGACAGATATAGGGACTTAAATCGCCCTAGAAAGTGATTCTGAGACCATTGATAAAAGGTGGGTCCATTTCAAGTTCTTCTTAGTGTTGTACACATCTGCACAAACTCAATACGCCCTTGTACCGCAGGTAGTGAGAATTGAATTTATCTCAGGACGCATTTTGGATAACCATTATCTTACTTTGGTTTTTCATTATTTATGGATATGAGAGTAGACTGCTCGTGATAATTGTCGCAGTGCAGCTTGAGATAGTCTTGGCGAATATTTGTAATTTAGTTTATATCGATACCGTTGTCACTGTGCATGTCTATCAGAGGTACTTTTGAACATTTCATACCGTTAAATAAGAGCAAAGGTCCCAGGCGCCAGGTGTCGGTTATGGCTTTTGTGAAACTCTGATTTTCAGTAATAGGTGACGGGGATAATCGAAGCCTTCAACATCTCGTGCCGCTCGCGAATACATAATTCATGTAATCTTGTCCGTACATATTTTATAACCTTTGTGAAGAACTGCTTAAATTATTCCGATGCACGTATGTGTTTTGCAGCAGACATCCATGATAAGTCCTGCAGTCTGTAAACCTTTCCCATTTATTATTATTATTATTGTCTTTTTTTCTATCACTATCAGCATTCGCATGTAGAGAAGGCGAAGAGTTTACATGTTTCTATATACTATGTGTGGTCTGCCAAGTAGATAATATTGCGTACAGCTGTAGAACATATTAATAATACAAATCTAATTCAAAATCCAGTGTCTAAAAACGATTAGGGTAAAATTTGTAATAAAAAAATATAATAACAATTCTCGTCGATATTTGTAAAATAGAAAAAAAAAACTTAAAAATGAAATTTTTTGTTGTCCTTACATTGTACATAAAAGGTGTTTTGATGTGAGTTGATATTTTAATGTAACCGATTTTCTCATTTTGAGGATTGATAGCATGTGACGAAAAGTTTACGTGTGATAGATAACATACGACGTTGCCGCATAGGAGTACTCGCGAACTAACGTATTAAGATTTTAGTTAATTTAATGACACCTTAAAAGTATTGTAAACACAAAGCCCAGCTACTTTAATACACACATGTACATAAAAACCTTTAAAAGTGTAATGAAGAAAAGGGCGAATGCATGCAAAAGTTGTGTATGCGCTGTGGTTATCAATCCACACTTTCCTTTGTTTGTTTGTTTATGTACATCCTTCATTAAACAAAGACTATAAAGAAAAGATAAAAAAAGCAAAAGAAAGAAAACAAATTTATAAATAGACACGTACAATACAGCAACACTACAAGTTTATATATATATATATATATATATATATATATATATTTACTCTTAACTATGTAAATATTATATTAAATATAATTCATAATTAAAACTAAGTTATAAATACAATAAGCAAGAGAAGAAGCAAAAAGATGATATTTTACACCATACAAACAACACTGCTACTACTACAAATGTACACTGCCTCAGATTGTTTACATGCAAAGTAATGTATTTATTTACATATTTATACATATTATACAAATTCTTATTATTGTACACTTACCGCACATACAATATACAACACGACCATCACCACCACCATCACCATCACCATCGCCACCACCACCACAATTACTAATACTACCACCACACTGTTGCCTACAACAACCCCAAGAACACGACAAAAAAAATTAATTAATTATAAAAGGCGAAGCAAAAAACATAAAAGAAAACAAAATGAATAAATTGTGTTTACCTCATTCGGTGTGTATACAAAACAGAAGCGAAAAAAATTCTTTATAATTTTTTTTTAAGCATTTCCTTGAAACTAGAAGGGAAAAAATGTAAAAACAAAATCCAAAAAAAAAAAAACTTTACATTCGGATAAAATCGAACGTTTCGATACCCATCACCTGCAGGTTTTTGCTAATATTTTTGAAAAATTATTTCACCAAAGATGTGGGAACGCAAGTGTATCCTTTTAAACCCGAAACGTAACATTTATGAAAGCACTGCTTACGCAGAAATACGGTAACACTTTAGCTTCAACTTCGACGTAAGAAATTCACACCTTAACGTATACATCGTTCGCTGAATTTAAAAAATAATAAAGTAGCTTCCGACAGAGGTCACAAGATCGCTCGCACTCGAATAACAACATGTAAGGGTTTCCATTAACCCCATTATTTTCAATAAGTAAATTCTTTAGCCGCTTACGTCTCCTACACTTTCTTGTTAAGGCCGTGATGTGTAACTTTTCCCGTCTTAACAAAAAATAGCCGATCAGCAGCAATTTGCCGCTTCGCCCCCGTTACGGTCTGCAGAATTATTTGCCCAAATATTGCGGATATAACGATATGCTCTATAAGTCTTCGGCTGACCCTACAACCTATTGCAATTTTATTATTAACGAAACGCTTGGCATAAAGCTGGAGCCCTTGCTGAGAGTGCTATTGACATCAAAAAGTTACAGTACACATGCCGACCGTTCGTAAGTTGACAAGATCTCATAAGTATGTAGGCTAAGTGTTTTCCCTAAGTAGATTACAAAATACTTGTAGAATCGTGACATCAGCAATAGATAGCAACAGCTTTCTCACTTTGCGCTCTTCTTATCCTTTGTAATCATTCATATTTTGACATTCTTAACTGTAAATTGATTGCCCTTCTCAAAAAAAGTCCGCTGTGGTTGAAAAAGTGCTCCAATCAGCATGATTTTCAACAGCATTCATTCTTGCATTTTGCGGTGTAGCAAGCTGCACACAAGAATACGGAAAGCGGACACGCCAAGTCATTCTGGGTGTTGTATACAGCCGCCTTGTACCAAAAATAGCGCGGATTACAAGAAGTAACGACAAAACATAAAAACGGCTACTAAATTAAAAATTTAAAGACAGCGCCGAAAGATTTAGGCAAGTTGCTTGTCTCACATAATACGTTTGCACCAACGAGAGAGCACCCTGGTTGTGCGTCACTTGCGCGGTGAAGACGAATATTTCCCCACTGTTTGTTAAGTCATAGCTTCGTTTCCTTTAAAACGAAGTTCGGTAAATGTAATAGCAATCCCTCCAGTCATTTTCTCCGAAACATTTGTGAGCCATTCACATTCGTTGGACTATCATCTAGTATTAGTTTGGAAAAATCGGCAAAAATCTATTCATTCGCATTCAAGGATTTCGACGAGGACACTCAGGGCTTTTTCTTTTCCATTGTCGCGTCTTTATGAAGCATTCATCTTCAGAAAAGTTTTACTATGCATCTTACCTAGTTTGAGGGTGAATCACGCCCTGCGAATTGTTATCGTTAGTTGTGGTAGTTTACTTTAATCTATCGGCAAATGCGATGACTGAACCTCTTCTGATTTCATTTGCAATTCACACGCTTTCATACCGTCAAGACGATCTTTTACAAGCATTTCATACGTCAATTAAAAAATGTTTTCATATCTGTGTGTATCTGCACAGTTAACTATTTAGTTTCTCTCAAAAGCTTATCCAAGAAGGATAAAGAGAAGTTATTTCCGAAAGCATCAATATTCAGTAATCAACAATGTGATTATCCAAATTTGTGTATAGACAGATGGACTTTGATACGACAAAATCGTTTTTTGCGAAATATAATTTAAAACTTCCGCCGCTTTCATTTCCATCTATGAAAAATACTTGTTATGTTTATTACGCAAGCCGTGGTGGGTATAAAAGAAATCGTAAAAATATATAAATCACTTTGTGTGCTTGTGATTTTCTAGAAATGTATATATATATATTTGTAATTATTATGTCCAACTAATATGAAAATGTCGTAAATTTTTTTTCCAATCATGAAATTGGTGTAACATAAAATCGCCGTCACTACCATTATTGCATAAAAAAAAGGAGGTGAAAACATATTAATATAAATCCTTACATTACATTGCTTAGAACAAATCCGTTTCTTATACATACACCTCAGCCATACTATTACTACTACTACTACTATTACTACTAATACAAGTACTACTACTACTTCAATATGCGTAAATAACATATAAAAGTAAACCAAAAAAAAAAAAAAAAAAAACGCTGTACATTTTCTTATGTAAACAAAAAATTTTTAAACAACAATAACATGAACAACAACAGAATCAACAAATAACTGATATTTTTTCAACTATTTATTCTCTAGTTATATAAAAAAAAGTAAATAAAAATATTAAATAATAACAAAAAAACAATTGTTTTAATATTGTTAAGGTGTAATTATCTAAAAGAGCAAAGGGCTTTACTAACAAATTTCCAGATCTCATAACAAATTTTTCTCGGCTTTTTGGAAAGCTTCCTCAAGAAGTGAAACAAGGTTGGTGTTATCCAGGTCATGTAGTGCAGCAACAATCAGCTTTTTTTTGTGGGCAAAAATTGCAACTTAATTATTAAAAAAGTGTTAACAAGTTTTGGGGGTGTATATAGATTGTTGGACAATTCAAAATAATGATGTTTACCCTTTCGTAGTCTATTGTTAAAATATCACTCTTCTCCGTCTCATAAGTATTGCTGCTTATACTCATCTATCATTAGTGTTTTTTCATTCCGATCGACTCCTTATCCTTCCAAGTTACCTTCAAGTTTGGCCCAGTACGCATTGGATTACAGTTTTTTTGATATTCCCCACGCCCCTTTTTCACATTTATTTCGCTGATTTTTACTTCACATATACCAAATATCAACTGTTATGTATTCAATCGTTTCAAAATCTTACGCTCATTAACAATACGTATAACTTGGGAGGACTAATGAAGCATATGTCGATCAAATAAATCGGTCAAGACTTAGGTCTATTAGTGATGGAAATTTATTTGACAAAACGCTGATAGAAAAAACAAAATTTCTCTCTATCCATACGATGTAAACAGTGATGTATTTGCTCTTGTTTTAACCCACATTCGATAAAACTGTTAAGCCCTTTACACTTTTAGAACATAACACAATCGTTAGTTTTAGATTGTAAATGTAAACATGAACATCTTTTTTTTAAGTCAAACATACTTTAATACTTTTCTAGTTCCGTTTTTCATTATTTCCCTTATAAAAGCATTTCGTTTCTTAATGTTCTTCTTTTTTACATCCAAACTTAGCCTCAGTGTTTTGTAAGATCAAAATTCATCATAGTTGCTCACTTAGATATACACAAATTTTTAAGCTGGTAAGCTTTTCTCTCCGTCCCTCTGTCCTTTGGTTCGTCGATAACATTTTTAATGGTTGAAAGAACAATAAACTCTGACTAATGGTCAACACAAAAGCCCTCAGTTACTACGAGGCTGAAATTATGTCACCCAATTTTTGTTTTACACGTTAAATGCGCTCCTTGGAAATCCATGGAAACAAATCGGACAAAAAAAAAAACATTTGACTCCGTACGTTCTAAAAACCGTGCAAAAATAGTAATAATGAAATACACATTAAAAATATATATTGAAATTAGGAATAAAAATCAATTTCGCAACTATTCGTCGCTAGTTGGTAACTCTGAACACTCTAACACAAAATAAACACCGAGTAGCGAAATGCTGTGCCCAAGAAAAAAATGATGGTAAAAAATTCAGGTATCAGCCGTACTAGACTAAGTAACTAGCACATGTATGCGCATAAGCCGACCCATTTCTGATTGCGGTACTACTCCCTTTGCATTTTGCTGCTGCGTACAAAAGTTTATGTAAGCCACTGTCAACAGTGAGAAATAGAAAAATAGTTCTTTAAGATAGTTGCTGCAGGGGAACAAATTCATGTATTGTTCTTATTGGTAAACCGTGTTATTTTAAAATCTGGTAAATAGAGACGGTGCAAAAAAAGTCTTGGGTGTGTTTTGGAAATTTACGAATACTTCAACTTATTCATTACGTTAATTACATTAACATTTTTCATTAACATTACGTCAATATTGGGTGTTCCTCATATATGGGGGAATTTTTAAAAAGGCTAAGGCATGGACACGAGCGTACTTCTAAATAGCGTTTAATAGTTCGAACTGCAATATATATACTATGGGCAAGAAGCATTTCCGCGAAAACTCTGTTCCTCAGTTGTATTTTACTCAATAGGGTTCCAGTCCTTTCTCTAGACTAATAGCATATAACAACTTTTCCCTTGACTTCCTCTCTTATGTGAATATTTTTTATTTATTTTTTTATTGGTATTATTTAATTTTTTAAATTATTTCCTTTTTTTTTTTAATATAAATATGAAAAATATTGTAATATTATATAACGAATCTGGCATTGCTTATAATGATATTCGATTAATGTTGTTCAACGATTTTAAAGAATTTCCTTTCCTATGTACATTTCACGTAAACTTAAGATTGAGTTGTAAAACCTATAAAAAAAATTATAAATCAGGTAAACTGAAGAATATTATAAACAAGAAACAGTAAATTAAAAAAAAATAACAAATATATATATATATATATATATATATATATATATCTATATATATTTTTGTTTTTAAAGACAAAACTTCTGAAAACAAAAAAAAAAAAAAGAAACAAAAATTTCAAATATATATAGTCTGTGGTTTTATTTCGATAGACACGATTTTATTTAAAGAAATTTGATTCGTCAGAGTGAGCTGCAAGAGATTCGTATGAGCAATTACATAGATGCGAGGCCGGAGTATTATTTATATGTTTATTATTGTGTATTATGTTAAATTTTGTATACTAACATGCCTCAACCTCCCCCGCTTCGGCTTTACAAAATAAAGTAAAAAATTTGCGCCATAGGGGGCATTTTTTGAACTCCCGCCTATATATAATCGTTTATACAAAACCTGACTCTTGATATGGTAAAAACGTGTGGGGAAAATTGATCCCTAACATAAATTTGGCGTAGAAATTCATTCTACCGAATCTGGACTATGTCGATCTATTTATTGCACTGTACTTTATACAACGGTTCTCATAAAAAACGAGCCTTTGTTTGGTAACAATGTTTAATTTTTGATATTTTGCGATGAAAATTAATCCGTAAGAATAATTTGATATAAAACTTAGCTATATCATATTTGGATCAAATAGGTCTTTTCCATATAGTTTATACAAGCATTCTCACGAAAAATAAGCCCTCATATGTCAGAAATATTAGTTTTTAATATTTTACGATGAAAATTTGCGCATAACAAGAATTACACACAAAAATGAGAAAATATGAACCACATGTGGGCGGAATGTGGTTTCCACATAGGTACAGTCTCTTTAGTGGTTCCCATGGACAGTTTCTTATGAATGGTTTATTTATTTATACTGCACCTACATGATTCAGTCAAAGTTCGTATTTAGCTAAACTAAAAAGATGCATTTATATTATCGGTTGGGTGCATTTTGTTACCAATTGTATACATTCCAGTTCTGCCTAATATTAAAATTAATTTTAAGTGTGCACTTAATTTAGTTAAAGTTGCAGATAAAAGAAGAGAATCTCAAAATTTTGCAATTAACGAGCGTAAGAAGTACTGGATCTAATAAAGAAGTTCAGCAAGCCATCAGTTAACTAGGATTATGCAATGTAGATAGTTAGGTTAGTGGAAATATGTCTCAACATGGCGAGTACGAGTTAATCGATGTAGTTTAAGTACGACATCTATAATGCGCAGATTTTAAGAAGAATAGTTTAAGTGGAACATACAGGATGCGCGAAAGTCATTAGGTTGTAAATATCATTTAAATTTTTACATGAGACCCTAAGTAGGTTAAAAAGGTCATAGCTGCATTTGCACTGGTTAAAGGCTGGCTAAGAACGCACGATTGGGAATATTGAAAATAATTTCATTCAGTAAAACCGATGGACGAATTGGCAAAGAGCTTTAAACAACTTAAACCGGAATGTAATGCCTATGACAAACCTACGTTTCTCCAGAGAAGATAACGATGTACGTAGTAACCCATTCTCGTGCGGTGTAAAATGGACAAGTAAGTCCCCACCTAAATTTCGTTGCGCAAAGAGCAGGAGTAATTCTTGTAGGGATGGTCTGGAATCAATATGACAACGATAAGAAGGCGACCATGCGACCGCAACGCATTTTAATATAGGTTTCACCAAACTCATACTCGACTTCGCAGCGTAAGGATCATCAAATTTCCTCGCCCAGCGTCTAGTACTGATCCAGCATTACTCGTAGTATGTTCAACGTAGAAATTGAAACGAAGTTTATGGTCAAGCAGAACACAAAGATGGCATGGAAGAAAGACATCATCTAAAGACATTCCAGCTTAGAATTGTCAAGAAAGCATTCCGTTATGAACGAACTTCGTCTTGGAAACGGCTCATATTTATTTTGATTTACTGGAATTCATGCAATTGAACGGGCACCATGTTATCAACTTATTTAAATTGTCTTGGAGGAGACGCGAGCAAGGCTCCGAACTAAATACCGAGAAAGATTTAACATCGTCAGCGACATTAAGATATGAGGCGATTTAATTGTTGACGGCGGTTCATTAATGTATAGGGCGAACAATGGGGCGCAGGAAATTTGGTTCCGACAGGTCAATTTGTTAGTTTCCATCATATACAGGGATTCTCATGGAAAGTACACAAAGGCGAAATAATAAAATGTTTAACAAGAAGGTAAGGTTTGCTAAATTGGGATAACCCTCACCCAACCCATGTTGGCCATCCTGAATTATGCGGATTTTGTTGAGAGTGTGTCTTGACAGAGTGTGTTAATGTGTTGTCCCTACAAATCAATTGCAGCACTAGCCGGGCCGAAGTGATGTATTCAATGTTTGGTCTTCTCTCGAACGAAGGCATATTGACGGAGTTTGTGATCTTTCTTCAGGGGAGTGTATATTACACGATGTGGTAGTTACGGGGATAATACTAAAATGTATAAATTATTCTCCTGGTAGGTACAGAAAACAGTTGACTGGTTGGTTTTTCGTAGTGCCTCACATTAACTGAAAACTTTCTGAGTTCAAAACCCTACGTTCGGGAAAATCGTAAAGAATTTTACGATTAGGGGCATGCCCCTAATACAAATTAAATTTAATTAACAGCAAATCTATAATATTTCACGATGTTCACTTAGCACTTGAACCCAGTTGTAAGACTTTGGTTGGTTAATTGCTAACTGCCAGAAGAAACAACATACGGTTAATAAAATAAAGTCAGAAAATCATCCACAAGAGGTAAAAAATCAATCAAAAATGGGTGAACATTCAGTCACAATAATTCAACTAACAATTAGGAAAACATGTGTTCGTGAGAAACAAATAACGTAACTTCTAGCGAGGGTTAATTAAAAAGTTACTTTGTTACCAAACTTTCAGTTAAAATTAAAGGGCTGACAACGGTGATGTCAACTTATTGCACTGTAATTTGAAAATGAAAGCTAAATGTTTTTCATAAGTTCGAAATCAGGGCAGAAGTTGTAGTCGGCCAAGCCGACAGCAGTAAAATTTATATGTTGTTGTTATTTAAATATTAAATTTGGGACAGACATGCTTGGAATTGGTATAACAAAAGGCAATCGAGAATAAGAAGTAAGAGGGTATCAATCACTTTGAAGCTAAAGCTTTGAAACGTTCAAGTTAGTCGAAAAAGAAAAAAAAAGAAAAGCATTTTGCGGGATATTGGCGTGGTAACGGATTTTCAGATAAAACTTAGATTTGAACTATTATCACAGGATTTCACCACGCGGAATAGAGGGTTTAGATCAAGACATGGTATATGCGTTTAACGTTGTGATTTCGGACGGACAATGAGTATTTTAATTCACAAGACTTGTAGGCTTGCAATATAGTTTCTTGCCTCAACACGGCGATGGCATCCCATGTTCGCAAAAGTTAAGGCATATGTTTACGCATACAGTGATAAGTAATCGCAAAAATTTCTACCATTTCTATCCTTTGAGCGACCCAAAGTGTGCTTTGTGGGTATCTGTGCCATCATTTATTACGGGTAACTGAACTGAAACGTCATCATATTACCTTAGGAATGTTCGTGGCGGCCAAAAATTATAACCACTCACGAAAACATCGCTCAAGTTCACCAAGCGGACCAGGACGACCGTTGAGTTGGGGTTACAGGCTACAAACCTGTTCAAACGACGTGTTTGTAACATTTAGGCATGACAAAGCCAAGCGGACTTTGGAAGCTAGGCTTGCTCGCAATGAAACCAAAACACTGAATCACAAGTCGAGTACTCAACCTGCATGAGTAGAAGCTCGGTGCCCAATTCCACGCATGACGTTCTCTAAATCTAAGCTCCTTATGGTTATTGCTTGTTGGCAAATCGCAGAACAATGCTTCAGAGGAAAAGACGTGGACCAAATAAAGAGATCATTGTGTTCACTGAAGTGTATTCTGAAGAAAATAAAAGAGAACTTTGTGAAAATAATCTTTACTTCCGTCGGAAAGTTTTTAACCCAGCCTCATGTGCATGGATATCAACTGAAACTATATATGAAGAGATTAGCCTCTTTCCGTTAAGGGAACGCGTAGACAGACACGGTGTTCAGGCTGATCGATTACATATTCACTCAGTGTTATAAAAAGAAGAAGAAATTTAAAAATATGGACTTAATAAGCCAGATTGTTATTGCAGCGTTCTGTATTATTTTACACACATATGTACCCTTCACTATGCTCCTCTAAGTCACAAGGACAACTCACTTAAAACGAATACCACTATACTTCACTCAGGAGTACTATTGCTTAAACCCAAGTATACATGTGTAGCAAGCAGTCATGGAAAGCATTAGCTATGACACGTTAGAGCACTTAAGTTAAGGTGAGGTGTATTCGTGTAGAAGGGTTACCATTTCTCTTCTAATTTAGCAGCATTATTGCTTAAACCTAACTCTGCACGATTGTAGCACGGAGATAATGGAAATCATGAGCGAGGACACTACGTTAAAATCAGTTCAGTTTAGGCTGAGGAGTGTTCGGGCAGCATTCCTTTTCCAAATTAGCCAAATTACTTCTATATATAAATATAGGTGTACATGAGTGTGTGATAGATGCTTCTTTACATTCAGTTCACTTAAATTACTCGTAAAAAAAAAAGGCCTTAATGCCGACGTGATCCCATGATTTATTATGGCAATTTGCTGCCGAGCATTATATGAGCGTCCAATTGATTTCGATAAATTAGTAAAGTAAATGGCTTACAGGTCTACTTATATCTGCCCACATGATTATATATATAATATTTCCCTTCCAAAATCAATGCATTTGTTTACATATCCATAATTAATGTTTATTTAGTTACTTAAAATGAGAAAGCAGAACATCCACAACACGATATCGATAGAGTTGCAGAAACAAAAAATATTCTAAAACCAATATTTAAATAAAATAAATATTTGATGCATAAATTGATGGTTTTTTTTTTAATTCTATCGTAAAAAATGAATTGTGACAGATAAACGTATTGTTTAGAAATTCAAAGCATCGAAAATAATGACAAAAAAATTTCATATTTGACATAGACAACAACAAAAGCTCGTCCTTTTTTTTAATTTTTCAACTTTTATTTGCTTAAAACAGAATAGACGAAATGTTTGGTATTTATTGCGTTATTACAAGAACAACAATGAAAAAGTAAAGAAAAACAATATAAGCATATGACTCCATATGCGGGCAAAAGTTTTCTGAAATATTTGTGAAAAATTTTCATATGATTGCGACAATCAACTGCAAGGCTGATTAAAGAGAAACAAAAATTTGCTTTTCGTCACGTTCCTCTTAAGCCTATAGAACACAAATTCAACACACATTAAATTTATTACAACTGAAGCGTCTGTGATGGGTAAAACAAAAAAAGAAGAAAAAATGGAATCGATAGCAAAAGAGCTCTTTATGAACTCGAAATTTATTAAAACAAATATCAAATGCTTGGAAATGTCTCTCATTTTTCTAGCCATTATTGTAAGGGAAGTATGCGTATAACAATAAATGGATTCTGTTGTTAGTGAATAAAAATGTGATTATGGGTAAAAATGACGTCATAATCCTATACCTTTGCACCGAACTTCAATTAAAAACCGAAAAAGAGCTTAGAATAAACGCAACCAGCACTCTCTACTAATCTACGCCGCTTCACTCAACACCTGTATTCACATAACGACAGTGGTCGAAAAGGTGCTTCTAACCGAACAATTTTCAATAATGGTCATCCTTGGGCAAAAACACTTCTGTGTACTAAATTTCATCCAAATTCATCTCAACAATTCCGACCTGTAGATTTAAGAGAGGAAAACTAGACGGAGAGATGGACAGACAAGATTAGACCGACCAAGGGAGTAATTCGAAATCGATCGATTAGATAAAAGGCAGGCCTATCTAGTTGTTGTATACATCCGCATAAACTTTTACTACAAGAGTATAACTAAGAACGGCACCTTTCTCACGAAAAATGTCTGAACTTTTTAAAGAGAAAAAAATATATTTTTCAAAATACACGCAAACAGCTTGTTATTGTATTATGCCAGCTTAGTCCTGCATTTTTTAGTTAATCGAAAACGTCTTCCTCGGAATGGCCACGCGACCCATACATAATTCGTTGTCATGAAAGCAATTCCACACAGCACTCAAACCGTCCGCAAATCCAACCCTTTCACATACACTTGATCTAATTGCGATTGTTTTAACAGGGCGCTCAGATTGATTAACTTCGAAAGAGTCCAATGATTTGGCTTAATTCACCTACACTTAAGATATACTTTTTACAAAGTTTCATAATCGAAATATGTACGTTTGTGGTTTTTGTCATTTATCGCGCAACTTGTGGACATCGTCGTTCTTGAAATTTGCGGGTTTGGAGGCGAAGGAGTTTTTCCAACTTCTGTGAACCGCTTACCTTTTAAATATCATTGCATTGATCTTAGTGCTTAGAGATGTAGTCGGAAAGCACCAGGTCTGGAGAACATGGGAGGTGCGTTAAAACTACTGAGAATTATTTCTTTGGTTGCTTATGCTGGATATGGACGGAGGTATACGACTTTCATTGTTTTCAAGACAACAATTTTTTGCATATTTTTTAATCCAAACCTTAGGATGTTTGCGCAAGCAGTGAACGTATTGTTTGAATTCGACTCGCCTGAGTGGCCGCGTAGGCAAAGGATCTCGACTAATAACTCGACTAATAACTCGACTAATAACTTAATGGTCAAGTCCGAAAGAGTTTTTGATAAAGTCGATAACCTTCGATTGCAAGTGCTTTGCGACTTTAGTCTTAGAATTTATTTATCTGGTTAAATTTATAACAATAACATTCTGATACAAAGGAAAGAAAAGAATCGGGGATTAAAAGTAAAAGTCTTCAAAATACATTCATCCCAATCGCTGCTCTTTTATGTTCAACAAAAAAGACTCGAGCAATTGCTGTTGTCGTGAACATACGCATCGGAACAACCTATATTCCCAAACCTTAAGTGACTCACGGTAACTGAGATCTCGAAGGTTATTCCAATTCAATCGATTTATGTATATATATATTGCGGATAGACTTGATCAGATTCTAAACCGGTTTCGCCTTATTTTTACGACTTGCGACTTTTCGTCTTTCTGCCGTCTTATTTACAAACCTTAAAGTCCCTAAAATTGAAATGGAGGGTCTAAGCTTATGTTTTATGTATTGACTTGAGATGAAAAATAGAAGCGATTCGTTAGGTCATTTTGAAAACAAGTGAAAAAAGCATAAAACTCGAATTAATAAGTGATTGCATGTATTTCGATCAGCGACATCTATTGATGAAAATGATAAAGTAATGCGAAGTATCAATGTGCAAAACAAATCATTGAACGTGATTTCGTCCCTTCTCTACATAAAATGACAATTTTTCATTTGCGATTATCGAGTTATTTAATCCATACCGACGTTAATCATGGAACGCTTAAGATTCCATTTTCGACATTCATTACTCTGGTTTTTGATTTTAAAAAACCTGCTGGCGAAGCTCATCGAACACTTTTGGAAACGTATACTGATGTGGCTCCACCATATACGACTTGTCGGTTTTGGTAAGTGACAAAGAAGGGCCTTGAGGATAAGAAAAACCTCGAAGACAATGAATTGCAAGATTTATTAGACGAAAGCTCAACCCCATCTCTTAAAAGAACTTTCGAACAATTCAGCAGTTGATGCATCAATTTTTTCCGGACGATTACACACGATGGGAATGATTCAAGGGGAAGGAAAATAGCTCCCAAACGAATGCCATTTCGAGCGGTTTCAACATCGCTGTTTCATTTCTTGCCCTGCAAAGAACGAAGAGTTTCCTGTGGCGTGTTCCCATGAGACTGGCGATGAAAAAGGAATCTATTACGAGAATCGCTAGCGTCAAAAGCCATGGGTTAGCTCGAAAGAGCCATCCATATCGACACCGAAACGATATATTCATAGCTATTACGACGTCAATTGAACGCTGTATTGTTGCACAATAGACGAGCACAAGCGGTTAACAGACGGAAAGCCGTTCTCTCGCATGACAACGCTTGGCCACACGTTGCAAGAGTTCTGCCGCGCGCAGCGTATTCACCAGGCATAGTGCCCTTTGATTACTAATGCTTCAACTCGAGGCAGCATCGACTGTTTCTAAATGCTTAAGAAGTGCAAAAACGGGCCGATGATTGGATCGTTGCCAAGCGAATATCGTTCTTCCGATGCGGTTTCGGTTTCTCTTCCTTTTTCAATTGACAAAGTGATCAAAATATATTCAAGAAACTAATATTATTATTAGCAAATATCGATTTCCAAATTATATCAAAGAATACAACGAGTGCCTTAAATTTTGGCATTGCTTCGGATAATTTTGTCATTTTTATTCAACATAATTTATTGATGTGAATGAATTTAAGAGATTCATCTGGAAGCGAAGGTATCTATCACTCTTATCTTTATTTTTCGTTAAACGATTGCTCCGATTTTTATATACACAAGCAGTTAATCTTATACATTGGATTGTAGTGAGCGCACCTTCTTATACGAAGTATCTAATAAAACCTACGCACACACACCTGGTTGTCACGGTTTAAATCATCGCATTAATATTGCTGCGGTTGATTGTTGTTGCTGTTAATGTTGCTATGGTTTTCATACCTTTTCATTGTTTATTCTTTTAGTGTTTGGCTTTAGAATACAAAACATTTTAAAGAGCTAACCTCTGAACTTACCATAAATAACTTGACATTCTCTTTATGATTTCATTTTTTCTTTTCGTTTCAAGTACAACCGAACCTTCAAGATGGAAGCTTCAGACAAACAAACAAACATGAAATGTTGTGTTAAAGAAATTATAATTCAAAATAACCTTAATATTGTCATACGTTATATATTGTATTCATATGTATGCATATCCGTGAAACGCTGCAAGCATAAAACAATTTATTTATAATAAAAATGCATCACGTGAAAACTGCACCTAATAAATCTCAGTTTTTCTTTTGTTTGTTGAAGTTTATGCGCGGAACAAAAGAACTCAACTGACATATCAACAAAAGCAATCTATAATAACAACAATAAAATAATAAGAAGAAAAAAAAACATTTTTTTTTTTATAAAATTGTACGACATTTGATCTTTGTCTGTTAAAATATTGAAAGATGGATTTCAGCATTTTGTAAATAGAAAAAAAAAAAAACAAAAAAAAACAATTTCGTAAAGTTTTAAATCAAGCTAAGCAAAAGACATAGATTTATACGTATCAGCGTCAATGAAAAAGAATAGAACCACAATAGACTTGTACGTAAGAAAGAAATTTGGGGGAAGAAATTTATATAAAACCAAAGTCCGTGACGAAAATGTATTCAGCTTTCAGTGGGTCAACTGAAAGTGGGAAAATAAAAAGAAACCGTCTTCTTGCCAACACCAAGCAAAAGTTTTTCAATTCAAGTTCTTTGAAATAAAACGTCGTTAAATGAAACGAATTTTTATGATTAATTTCACGATTGCTTTACGCCGAGGCGAAGTTTCCAGGTACAAACTTGCTTGACTATGCAAGAAATTTTGGAAGACAGAATGGTAACAAGTAAGAAAATTACATTCGGTCGCGACTGAAGTTTTTGTACCCATCGCCTGCGTTACCCAAAAAAGGGCAAAGAAGGAGGGAGAACCAAATTTCCATGCTCTCCCATATGGAGCGGGTGCGACTGATTCTGCCTATTTTAAAAATAAAAGTTTTTCTCACACATTCGTATGGGCGTTGTAGGCGTGTTCTTGGAAAAGTTTAGGTCATTTCCAAATTGTTTTGCAAATTTGCAGGCGATATCTTTATTCTCGCTAAGGGGAGAATGTTTACCACGAATGCTACGCAGGTGCGCAGACAGGCAGATGGAAATACGAAAAGACGGACATGTTTAGGTGCATTTTAAATTCGAAACTGCCTAAGCATTTATATAACTTATGGGTCTTTGAAGCTCGTTTTTGCGCCTTATAAAGTTACTGAAGTACATTTTGATACTCTACAACGCTGGCCAAACGAGGTCAATTTTTGGCATTTTTAAACAGGTACTACAGCATCGCCCATAGAACAATTGTGCAAATTTTCGTACGTTTATCTGCTGTAGTTTACGGGTAATGAGCAAAAAACCATTTTTTTACTCCTTTTGAAAAACGGAGGTGTTCTCTTTTCACGTGGTGTTGTGGACGTGTCCACCAAGCGATTTGGCCCGTTTTCAATACTGACCTGCATGCAACAACTTCCCATGTATCTGCCAAATTTGACCAAGACAATTTTTACCGCTCGCAACACAGACAGACAAACAAACACACGAACGGACGGACATGGATAAATCGATTCAGAATTTCATATTGATCAAGCATATATATGCTTTATGGGGTTTCTGAAGTTTCCTTCTGGGCGTTGCAAAGGTCTTGACAAAATGAATATACCCCTCATCCTTCGGTGTTGTGTATAACAACGATGTTAATAGGACGATATCTTTGGTTAACCCTTTCATTCAATAATTTAAAAAATTGTCTGTTTGGGGTAGAATTTATCCGAAACAATAACAAAAATCGCTGTAATAGAAATCGTGGTTGGGTGACCAAATTTATTACTTCTGCTAGCTTTTCTTATGCACGAGTGCTTCGCACTTATAAAAGGAAGAAGCTACAAGTTCACTTTTTGCACGCTTTTTCTGGAACGTCTTCATCAATTCAACACTAAGTGCGGGAAACAATAAAAGAAGTCTTAAAGTGAATCAGTAAGGACATCGTGTTTGCTTCAGGCGACTAACCGCCAATATTTTTGTTCAAATCAAATATTCTTACGCGCTGAAGTGAACAACAGTTTTTAAAAGAGGCAAGTCATTCGCTTTTGTTGCCTTCGAGGCTATGTCGTGAATTTAGCGCTTGTTCCTTTTAAGGTTTCAATATGTTAAGGTCTGCTATTTCATCGTTAAGCATTGAATGCTTAAACGGGGAGAGATTGCAACAAGTCGCATATCGGACGGGAGAATAGCATTAGTGACGAGGTAGATCAATAAGAAAGAGTTTCATTCAAAGATCATAAAATATTATTGGCAGTGTTATGGAAACTGATTCCAGGGGACCTTCTTTGATTCTCGTTTCTTTGCAAATTTCAATTTTTATTTATCCCTGTGAAGTCAGCATTTCACATCGAGCGTACCCTAATAAGAAGCAAATTGTGGTATTTATAGTATCAACGATTGTCACATTTAGGATCATCTTTATTAACCTATTTCGAGAGGAAAATAACGAGTGAATAGTCAAAACCCCTATCATCGTAAACCGTGAAGTCACCCATTCCTAGCGTTCATAAAACGTACCTTTGAAAGTCCATCCTGCCCTGTTCCCCTCCTGATGGCGAGTATGTATACACTACTCCCTCCTTCTCCACTCCTCAGCTCTCCATCACACAAACATTCGCGTGCGACCGAATCGGTTATACTTACCTCGTTATCCTAAAAGAGGCTACATAGAAGGAAAAACGAAATATTCGTACTCTGTAGTGTTGGATGGGCGTGTCTAATATCTTCTAATTTTGTAAAATAAGAGTGCAAATTAATATCGCGCGCCTGAAGTAGACTTATGAACAGGCAGAAAACATATCTAGAACGGTTCTGATTTGACGTCGATCAATAATATGTGGGCTTATGAAAGCTTCTTCTCTGAAGCTACTTTTTGGGTGCTGCAAATGTTTTGATAAAAGAATGTCACTTCAGTAGTCCATAATATTGAGCAGGCGCTGCCGATTTGCTCCATTTTTGTAAATGCTGTTTGCAAAAGAAAAATAAGTAAATTAACTGTAATAAGATGTCAATATTAAGCTTACCGACCACAACTCTTGTTCAATTTAATTTTTTGCTTCCCCTTTCATTCCCATTTCATTCATCTGATAGTATTATGATTACAATTTAGACACTGAGTCTAGGAGAACACATTTAATATCAATTCTTCCTTGTTACTGCAAATAACTTATTACTATTGTTGAAATAACAATTATTATTAAAATAATGTTAATAATATATTCTAATAAAAAAATAAATAGTTAGAACAAAAAATAAATAAAAGAAACATAATTAATATTTTTTAAAAAGAAGTTTCCTCTTTTTCTTAATTATATAACACAAAAATAAATCTATCAGATTAGCCTACAAGTTTCTATTGACAAGAACTCCGTTAGCGATTTGATAATTAGCAATGTCACACCAAGGGTCTTACCACAACTGCTGGAAAGGTGTACCTACAAACGACTTACAAAATATTGTCAACAAAATTCTCAATATTGGGTAACACACATTGTTAACATTTTTGATATATATATATATTGCGAGGACGTTTCCGTCCCTTTCCGCGGCTGAGGTAGCTCAGCGGTCCAGGGGAGGAAAATAACGCACGAACATTTCTATTTGTTTGCAGGGACTTACCCCTTTCCTTTATTAGTTCTATATTTTATTACACTTGGTGAATTTCAGTAAATTAATCGAAGGTATGACAGAACCACAGTATCGCGAGAATTAGCAATTTCAAATCCGAGAGCCAATACTCGGCCTGTCGGTTTGAGAGCCTAAGTCTGACTTATCGGCTCGAGAGCCCAACGACGACTCTCCTCAAAACTGAACATCTCTATCCTACTCATAACCTGTACTATTCTTATTCTATTCTATCCTATCTTAATCTATTCCTATTCTATCTTATGCTATCCCTAATCTATTCCTAAGCTATTTCTTATTCTATTCCTAATCTATTCCTATGCTATTCCTATTCTATGTCTAATCTATGCTTACTCTAGCACTTCCCCCTTCCCAGAGACGGAGAATCCGTGAGGCCAAAACGAGGGTACGACTTTGGGTCCTCACAATATATATATATGTACATATATTTAAATATAGGAGGCATGTAGATGCAGAAACATGTATCGTATTTAAAATAGTGGCGGGCATTACAATTTCGAATTAAGTCGAATATAGACTCTAGGTTTTCCAGCTTAATAGAACTTAGTTTTAAGGTGTAATTTCTTACACGGAAGCGTCCACCGCGATTTAAGCGATCTTCCAAGCAGGATGCGGCAATTTAAATGAATCATGCATAGAGCAACCCTTGCCTGAGGCAAGCATTGCCGTTCTGCATTCAATAAATGTCATCCCCATCAATAGGAGCAGCTTCAGACAAAAGAGACGAGTCAATAAGAGTTGAACAGAAACAGTAATGTCTCAACACATGGCTCTTACTGTGGTTCAAAAGGTTGTTCGAATATTTTTCTTGCCTTCTCGCAATCGCAGATATGACAGTGTTGATTGTCTACGCACACATACGAACGAAAGTAAATCTTATCACTCTGTCTTTTTAAACTGTGGACTTGTGCATGCATTTTCAAGACTCTACTGAAAATCACATAATTGTCACTTGTGATGGTTTAAAAACGAAGCATTTACATTCATCGAAAACTTTCATTTACGGAGCGTAAAAGAAGGAATGGTCCGTCTGCATATATAAGGGCTCGCAAAAGAAAAAATTGTAAAATTTCTATACATTTCTATACTTTCATCAATAGCGTACCAGTGATAGCCGATATTGATGTGAAATTTCTCATAAACGCGGGTAAGCATGATCAGAAAGGTGGAGAATAAAAAAGTGCTCTTCGACCGGCTGATACTTGAAACAACCAAAAATGAAGTGCTTGATGGGTACTCAAAGTTAAGGTTTTTTGCTTTACTTTTGCTTTGTTTACTCAAAAACTTCTTTGTGATTGTCACTGAACCGATTGCAATTTTTTTTTAGCATTTTTCTCTTCTTTTTTTGTTAGACTCTCCTTAAGCTTTATGCAGCCTTCATTCGTATTTGTATAATAACATACATTAAATAAAAAAAAAAAACAAAAAAAAAATGCACTTAATACTGTGTTTATAAAGTGTTAATTTGTTATAGAGATTATTAACCTCGTTTCTTATGTACAAAGAGCTACATAGGCTTTGTGACGCTACCGTAATGCTTTTTGACGCAAGTATATAAAAATAGTTAGTGCGGTACAAAGAAAATACTAAAAAAAAAAAGAAAAGAAATTAAAAAAAAAGAACTGTAGTCAAAAAGGTTTTTATGCACGAAAGTAACGTAAGCACACACGTAAAAATGAGTTAATGTTCATAACAATGTTGTACAAATAAAGAAAGAAAGAAATAACAGCAGAAACTCAAAAGACTTCAAAGTTGTGTAATATTTCTGCAGGGTTTTGCCTCCCAATACCCTTAACGATATCAAATGACTTTGCTTGCAAATGCTTTCAGTGTCTTGTGCATGGTAAGATAGGGTAAGTAATAAGTTAATCACGTAGGCAGATAAATCTCTCTTCGTTTCTTCAAAGCTCAGAATGGGAACCAATTGGTTTCAATATGTAACTTAGAGGTTAGATATAACATCAACATAGTTCACGAAGTTTGCGCCTGCAGACATACGCTACACATCTTTGCTAGAAAATTGCGCATACGTTGCGGTGTTACAATCATTGGTGAATAACATTTAAACCGAGAGATTAGTAACTAAAGAACAATTGCTAAGTGCCCTTAGCCTGAAGTTAGCCCTTACCCAACACATTTCCCTACCTTGAAAGTTAGGCTAACCTTAGCCTGGCACATATGTTGTCTGATACTTTTTTTTTTTTTTTTTTTTTTTTTTTTTTAGCAGAAAAAGAAGAAGAAGAGAAATTAAATTCGAAATCATGGGTAATGAGCTAATACGTAAGAAAATTATAGGCGACTAAACCTAATCTTTGTAACGACCTTGGGTTATGAGCAGTAAACAAAAAATCCATTTTGTCAAAGTGTTTGCAGCGGCCAGAAGATAGCTTTACAAGGTATATATATTCTTAATCAGCATTGCACTTTGAATCGATTTAAGCACGTCCGTCTGTCTGTCACAACACTTCTCCCGGTCAATTGAAGGACATATCTGCAGTATTACGTAGCTTGGGGACACATTTGCTTTTTAAAAGGAATGAAAAATTGATTTTCTCGCCATTACTCATAAACTACGGCAAATAAATCTACAAAAATTTGACCGTATGCCGATCCAATGTTATAGTGTATCAGAATTTATTTCTTTTTTCACTACCTTTATAAGGTGCAGAAGAAGTATGCGTCAAAAGCTCCATAAAATATATAAATTCTTGCCTAGTTTCAAATACGGTGAGCATCTAAGCACGTCCGTCTGTTCGTCTGTCCGCCTACATGCCTATCGAACAAAAAGCGGGAATACCTTGCTTGTCACGCCTAAGGTACAATGCGTGCGCCAAAAAAAAAATCAACAGCGCCAACTCAATATAATGGGGTTTGAAAATTTTGGCTCCCTGTCTTTTTTAGGATAACGGTGGGGGTTATAAATGTTATGTTTTTGCTTATGTTGCACTGGAAGCGTGTCGGTTAAACGCTTTGGTTTATCTTCAGTGCCAACTTGCGTGCAGAAATTTCCAGAATTTTGATCAAATTCAAATCAATATCTTCAGGCGAGACAAGGATAAATTGATTCGGAATTTCACGCTGGTCAAGAATATTCTTTTGAGCTTTATACGGTCTCTGAAGCCTTCTCTTGCGCGTTCCAAACATTATGATAAAATGACAACAATCTTAAATTTATCGAAGAATTCTTTTCATTATCACTTGAAAATCGTATTGTATAGTTTTAGTTAAAATTTCAGCACGATTGCATTAAAATTGAAGGTGTATGTGTAGTTCAGTAAGCTTAGAAAAGTTGGTTTGGATAAAAGCACCTTTTCAGTTTTTAGCGCGCGTAGCGTGGCTATATGGCTATATACGTACGTTCGGAAGATCGAATTTTAAAAATTGAAACCGAAAGGTGGCGTCTTGTGAGCCAGGTAACATGCTAAAGATTACGGCAGGAACATTTGCCCACGAGAAAGATCCTGATTGGTGAAGTTTAGGCGAAGTAAACAGGATTTTCTCATGCGGCATATGACAAAGGATGAAATGTGGATTCGTCACTACACTTCAGAGACTACAGAGAGGCGGTCAGCTGAGTGGACAGTACCCGACGAAAGCTCTTGAAAGCGACAAAAAACCGCATCACTATAAACTGAACACTGTAACTGATGGTCGAAACGTCATAATATGTTCAAATGCGTCATTTGAAGGACGCTAGGTAGGTACTATCTAGAAATTACATGAAATTTTCTACAGTGTCGGCATATATTTGTCAGATCGGGGACCTATTAAGTGATGCGAACTTTAAGGGGTAATTTATAAACAAGAAGAAAATCTGAAGGCTATGTATTATATCACCTCTTAATAAAAATAATTAATTTTTTAATTTTATAACAATTGCGTAAGACTTAGCTTATGGTTTTTATAGTTTCTACCTTTTGCTAATTTTTATAATTTAATTTGTTGATTTTTCTTTACTTCGTGATAAAACATAATTAAGACAAGACATTAAGTTGCGATATTTTTGCTTTTTTTTTTTATCAAACACACACTAACTAACTGGCGGTCGGGGCCACCTGCAGCTCCGTCTAAATTCTTACATTCAAATCTTGAGTTGTTTTGACATATGCACGTGGCACCCATGCGTAGCTTCAGCACTTTGATATTTTAGCTAAATTTTATGTTTTTTTTTATATTTTGCTCGTGTCTGAACATTCGCTTTTAAGTAAAATATCTTTATTTTCACTTCATTTGTTTTATTGCTGCAATGAAATTTTATTTATTGCTTTATATATGTTACTGTCATAAGCCGATTGTAAGCCAATCAACCTGATTAGTCTCCTAAGTCAGTCAACGCTCATATATGTTGAGCGACCACATCAATAAATAAATGGATTGTTAAACGACGACTTATATTTACCGTATTAATTAACCCATGAAAAGAAGACTAATTGCTTAGGGCAGTAGTAGGGTCCGTTAAACTACTTAAGTGCTTTTCTTTTTGCTAAAAAACTGTAGAGCTTCTTTGTGTGGTTCTTTTTCTCTCTCTCCTTCTTTTCCCCTTTTTGTGTAATTACCGAAAAAGTTTTAGAAAATCCTCTTACAATTTCTTAGAACTTTTAATTAGAAATTTGTTACAAATCGATTTTTGTAAAAAAACAAATAAAGCCAAAATCTCTTTAATAGTGTACACTACCACACATGCGAGTACATGTTTATAACTAGATGTGTAGTTAAAGTTTTCGTATTTACGCTAAGTCAAAAATGAAAGGAAAAAAGACGAGATCGATTAAATCCACACAATAAAAAAGGGAAAAAATTTATTTATTTCAATACAATTGCAACAAAAACAAACAAGAAAACGATAAAACTAAAGAGATTAGTTTACTAATTACTGAGACTAAAATACCATTTGTGCGGTTTGTATGGAAAAATTTTTTGTTTTGAAGTTCTTTCACTGATCATAAGAGATTGACGTTATCTTAATTTTTATACCCAACAACACTTGTTGGGTAAAATATATTAAGTATGTAGAGACGTATGTAACATGCAGAGGGGCTTAAGATAGCCCCACCTTCCATCATAGCGATTGATTCTGCATCGATATACGCCTGTCTGTCCGTCCATCCGATCTCTGTTCAGGTAAATTTGGATTCAATCTACAGGTCGCAATTCCTGAGATATCTTGATATAATTCGGCAGATTGCCGCGCTTTGACCCACGGATGAACGCTATTGAAAGTGGTTCAAATCCGTCCACTTTTTCGATCACATCCCATTTAACTATTTTTCAAAATAAGGCAAAAATAGCAATTTCATAATTTCTCGTGATTGTATTTGGACTTTTTAAATTGGTATTTGAGGAATTGCCTTGCCGAACTTGGACTACGTAGGTCTATTTTTTCAATATCACCGCATATAAGCAGGCTCTAATATGCGGGCTTCCATGAAAATATTTTGCTAAACAAAACGAGAAAAGAACTATTTTGCGAGAATTGGTGTAGGGTATCTAATAGCGGCCTTGCCCTACTGCAATGTTCCTACTTATTTTATTTCGTTTGCTGTAATTTATGTACACGAGAACTACCGGCCTGTCGATTATAGAAACTTCTTTCGAACAGAATAATTTTGATTCCTCCATTTTGTCGTATTGTCGCAGACGAAAACGTGAAATTTGTCACAAGTATTTCCTGATCGATTAAGAATCCGAATTTAAGAAAGTATTGGTGGTCTGCTTATATAGAAGCCTACAAGAGAGAAAAAATAAGACAATCTCGAAAAAACACTGAACAATTTTGTTCTATTTTCATCCACAACTTTCGATCCCGTAAAGATATTTCGAAAAACTTGTTGCTCAAATGGTTGCTAGAACCGCCTGTATGTTTTCTTCAAAGATCGCCCTGATCGACTATTTGAAATTGGGTGAAGAACGTGCTAATGGGTGTTGGAATAAATTGAGAAACAATTGAAATTAAAATTTTATAGTTAATTGCGCATGTACACCGATGGAATGGCTTTGGCAAATATTTGACTGGCTACAGGCGAAAATATGAAAGAATTTCTCAGTGTTTCCTACATCGCGAGTGTGCGAGTGCATGTTAGCGGCTCACAACTATCTTTACGATTAGAGAATGCTTCAGCTTCCTGCCTTTATTTTTGCGACTGTGGCACTTCAACAAAGAAAGGGGACCAAAATGATTCCTCTCGTTGGAAATAGGTACAAAGCACCGACATGTTGAAAATTAAACAAAGGCCTCGTCATACAAATGCTGGAATATTATGGGCCTTATAACGATTCTTTTAGAAGATCAAGAATTAAAAAAAATGATGTGCTGAATGGTTCTAGTGTTAGAAATCTTTTATTTTCGCTAGGGATATTTTTAGCTTGCGAGCTTATGAACGCTATTAGAGTTGGCAACTTTCGAATTATTTATGCTGCGAATTTGCAAAGTAGGGTGTGCTAAAATTTACGTCATTTCTGCGGTCAGGTGTTGGCAATTCAAAAAAAAAAAAAATGGTTTGATAGCTAACAGTTTAGAATTCAGGAGAGAGCAACGGATTTTCATTGTTGAACATCATTTCAAAAATAATAAAAGTAAAATAGGCGTTAGGCTGGTCAAGCGAAGACTTTTACCGGTGCTGGATATAGCGCTATGATAACCTAATTCTTTCCGCCTAAATTGGATGGAATTGATGTAAGCGCGATGTGGTTTAAACAAGACAATGCCACTTGCTGTACATAATCTGTTCAGTCTGACGACTGTATGGCTGATGTTCAGTCTCATTGTGTTTATTAAGTTAAATATTTTATCGATATTAAGCTCCGCAGGTGCTTTTAAGATGTCCACAGGATTACTTGGGATCTTTGGATTAGGGAATGGCAAGTTTTCGTGCCTGTTTGTATGTTATGTTGAGTAGGTTCAATTGCTGGGTCTTAATTGCACAATCAAGGTAAATTCTTGCAAATGTTCTGATCTTCATTTTTTGAATATTGCTTGCAGATAGTAGTGAAACAAGACTAGGATTAATATGAGACTCGTTTAGGTGGTAGACCTGTCGAATATCTTCCCGCAATTTCCTGTTCAGTTTTTCTTCCTATATTTCTTTGGCGATATATTTTTCAATTGTGTCCTCCGTAACTAATAGCTCGAATAATTGCTGAATTGTCGGCTAGATCACCAGAGACCAATATGACACCGGTATCAAAAAAATTTCAAGCTTATCTCAATAAGTCTAGCCTTTAAGCTTGAAGAATAGCTCTATAGCTTGGATACCATTAGTTAAAGAGTCAGTTTGCTTCCAATTTATTGATTGTATGGATAGGATCAAATTATACCTGATTACCTTTATACCTTTATTCAGTTTTGAAAACAGAGTTTTGAAAGTCCTAAAGAAAGCGGGACGAACACCGCTAAATATGATTATTTTTCTTTGATTGAATTTATATATGTAACACAGAGACTCTACTATCCGCAGATCACCGAACGATCCATTTCACAATTTCATGAGACTCAGTTGAGTGTCCAAAACGTGAAACATCATCTCCGATCTTGGGAGAAGCCAGCGTTAACTTGTGTAATCTATGGAGATAAATAATGAGGAGTGCGATTAAATATTTGTCAAGACGAGAAGTTTTAATTAAAAATGTGGAGAATTTATTCAACAGCATTCATAACACAACACACACACATACTTTGATTGCTTCTGATCTGCAAGAGTTGGATATATGGCAGCTAGGGAATGAATGATAAAATTCTTGCATTCTTGGTATGATCAATAATCACAGCGAAGGTCCTGAAAAATCATCCATTGAAGTTCTCACGATCGTTCTGCTGAAATACACACAAAAACGAAAAACAGCTACTTTCATACTTCTTCGTACACGTTAAGTGATACCAGCTTCGGCTAAAACTGAAAAAAGATATTTTTTCTTTTCTTTATAACGCGGACGACAATTAATTAATGTGATGAGGTCCAAATCGAGACTAAACCAGTAAAACAAAAAACAACTTTACCGATACGCATCTTTTTTACATTAAGCGTAAGTCTGCTTTAATTAATATGTAAGTAACCATGTGTTTGTGTGTGTGTGTGTGTGTGTATTTGTATACGTATGTGCTTTGAAATGACTAAATGATAGGGGAGATCTTTATTGTTGATACTTTTTTAACTGGTTTGTTGATTGCTTGCGTTTCGATAACGCACTCTCTGTCTCTCTATATATGTGTTTGTGAATGTGTGTAATTTAATTTACATTATCGCCATTTATATTCGTATATGTACTTTTATGTAGAAAAGTATGCACAATATATCTGTTAGTCTGTAAGATCGCATTCATTTCATATTATGTCTGCATTGTTGCAGTTTTAAACTCGTGGTTTTAATTGCGGTGGGCTTACAGTAGCGGTAGGGTTTATTTCCTTTCAATTTTTTGTTTTATTTATATAAACTACATAAGCGTGTAATGCATATGGGAGTAATCAACAACTTGATGTGTAATACCTAACCCTTAGGTTTAAATAAATGAAAAGTGTTTAAAACTATATAAAAACTCAAGCCTTCAGCTTTTCAAGTATTAATTTTATTGAATTATAAATTATACACCGATGTGTATATAGGGGGAGGTTTTCTTCTTTTTTTTACTTTAAGCGAAATGCAATGTAGGGTAGTGTGTTTGCTATTCTTTTCTTACTTACTTTACTCGAATAGTATGTACCTACGAAAATACATTTTCCTGCAACACAACATAAAAAAGTTTTCAAAGCGAAAAATTAAAAATTTAAGGAAACACATGGAGCTGTAAAACTCCTTCTTCAACTAGGCGACATTAAAATAAATATCTTGGAATGACGTTAGCTAACCCACAGAAATGTGGGCTTCGACTTAGCTTTAAATTTATTTTTACCTTTCTTCCTCTTGGTCTTAGTTGCTCTTGCCTTAAGAAAAGAATGTTAATGTCGACTCTGGAAACAATTCTCCAGACTTTCACACCTTTTCCATATAGCCATATAGAATTCGGGCTGTAATATTCTTCTGTACTCTTATGTGTCACAGTTTCCAGTTTATAAAAAATTCAATTATTTTTTATTGTTTTTTATACCACACATCGCTTATGGTGCAAGGGTATATTACAAGGATATAGTTTGTGCGTATCTTCTTTTTCTTTTACTACCCTACTATTACCGGATATAGGTGATCACATTTTGTTTTTTTCTTTTTTGGATTTCATGATATTATTGCTTACTAAGTTATAATTCTACACCAAAAATGTTCTAAGCTCGTTACTGTTTGTGTGTTTTCACCTACAGTCTTCAGCCCTGTCTGCTCCTCATGCCTCTGCGCCCTTCGATACGATCTCGCCTATTAAGTGCAGGAGTTCAAACAAGGCTTCAGACTTGGATGTGCGATTTGCCCACGATATTGTTGCAACTGTGCGATAGCACCATGCCTCAAAGGCTTCCAGTCTGTTAATTGTACTGCTTTTTTAGACCATAGAAGAGCACCGACCACAGAAGAAGCGGAGGCGGAGGGATAACGTAATTTCGCGGCTTGCTAGGATTTTCTGGTACTTGGCTATTTCTATGCAGTACAAACTTGGAAATCGTTTCTACATTTTGGTTAATAATTAATAGAATTGCATTTGCGTATGGAGTTATCGCTGGACTTACGATCATGAATTTGGTTTTCCTGATAATTAGGTTTAACCCAAACTTGTCGCTTTGACCATCTACATAGTGTGCGCGTACACAACGCCCGAAAGAACTTGGGATAGACGCAACTTTTATCGATCGATCACCGTTCTGAATTAATCTAAGCTTGTCTGTCCGCCTTGTATTCTTGTGCTTAACTTACAGTTAGCAATTTTTGAGATATTATGGTGAAATTTAGTACATCATCGTGTAGCCCAAAGACGAACGCTATTGCAAATGGTTTGGATGGGAGCACTTTTTTGACTCCTGCCCACATAAAGCAATACCTTGAAAAGCCTTTTGTTGAACGACCTTATTAAGTGAAGTTATGTAAGTTATTCAATAACACGCCCTGAGCCAAGGTAACGCTTTTATTTGTCTTTAATTACATTTAATATATCAAGCAGGTAGTGGTTACTATTATATAGTATGAAAGCGAAACGAAGCGGACTAAACACTAGAAAACCGAAGCGGCAATAAAAGAGCCTTATGGCAATACATTGTCGTGTCAGCCCCGATAAGAAGCATTGAGATTGACGAAGTGTAATAGGTGCAAAGAGGATACTCAACCATGAAGTAAAATAACCATAAAACAACACCAACTAATTTCCATCCCCTGATACAACGACGGTAACTGTATACGGTTAAGTTTTGCGTCTCGTGGTTGGGGGATAACTCTAACTCAATGTGACATTGATGAAGGTATAATTAAAAATCGGAGAAGCAAGGAATACTGCGATGGCTTTCTTGAAAAACTCGACGCATATTTATGGACAAATGGCAGAGATGGATACTAATCAAGAATATGTGTATACTTAATGATATCTTGAAACCTTCCACGTGGATGTGGTGAAATTTTCGATAGAATGAATACATTTTCGTCCTTCGGCGATTTGAGCTCTTTTCTCATTAAGTGTAAGCCCTAGAATATTAATAGCAACTTTCCCGCTACTCGATTTCCATATAATTATCTACTACAACCTTTTATCGTAGGTCGAATTTGCACTTCTTCGAAGTATAAGACCGAGTTCGGCTAAAGTTTACTCCTCTAATTGGAATGTATTTCGATGGGGATTAAATGAAGTTACAAACCGGTTTTTATATGGTGTTTTAATAACACAACTTCTAACTTACCTTCCTTGCAATAATTCTTTCAAAGATGTACTCCGTATAGTAAGAGTAGATGTAAAGCTTTGTTTTGAAAGAAATTTTCTTTTCGAGTTTAGTTTGAATGGATCAGCAGAAATCGCAGTAGGCTGGGTATAAACAATTTTTATCCGACACACCGAGTCAGACAGCGCTTATTGGCCGACACTTACCTTGTGTAACTTGTGTTATATAATGAAAATATAATCTTCACATTCACTTGGTTATGCTTTTATAAGACCTTACGCCAGCTTATCAGCTTTGTTGTGAAAATTATATACTATTTCGTCTACACAGCATGTTCAGTTGGCCATGACGCTATCATATATTCCAAAATCACGCTTAAAGACTAAAAATGGCAAGTGCCCGTGATGCCCAACCGTTCCAAATAGAAAAGTTTCTCACTATTTTCTGTACGTATAATTTTTTTTTTTTTCGTTAAACTATAATCCGTTTAAATAAAACAATAAACAATTGCCGAAAATGTCCAAACAATAGTCCTGAAAAAAAAAGGCTTGAAAAGGGCGATTTATGCAGGGGTGAAAAGCAATAACATTTCTGTTATTCTTTCAAAAAAAAGAAATTTCAACAATACCGCTTTAACAAATTAAACAAAAACGAAAAAAAAACCGGTGGAAAAAAATAAATAAACTACAAAAGCAAACAAACGCACAAAATGAATGAGAGCAAATAATTAACCCAAACCTTATCGTACTTGAAAACATGTACACGCTTATGTACGTATACGCCAAAGATAGATAAACACCAGTAGCAGCTAAATAATATGCAGAAAAAAAAAGGATAGCGAACGTAACAAAGTGTAAAAACACATAATAACTCGGGATGTTTATGAGAAAGTGACGCAAGGTTTCAATACCCATTGCAGCGGAGACTTTTGCTTAAGATAAAAACTAGAAAGTATTGAGCTGTTCATCGAGAATAGCATCAAACATGTCAAAAGTATTCGAATATGAATTTCATATGAATTATTTAACAAGATTAATATAAATTTCCTAGGTGTAGCTTACCTTATCTATGATATATGCACAACCTCCTCATTCGTGTGCTTCATGTTTAGCGAGAAAACAACTCCTCTCTCATGGCATAAGAAATGAGTTGACGAAATGCATTGTTGCACAAAAGTATCTTACTGGCCAAAACGATTCATGAACTTAATATGCCTTTCAATTAGATAGATAAAGCGTAATGTGATACAAAACAATTACGATTTTTACATGTGTGTTAGTGACTTTGTTATGTACACATGCACATATGTTTCCATTAGAGCAAGTGATGTTCTGTTGTGTGAGTGCTTACTTAGGTAACTGTATTGTATCAGACAGGACCGTTCTCGCATGTAAACCAAAACTTTGTTAAATGATTTGGAACTTTTAAGTAAATTGTGTGTGTTTTAATAATGAAAACAAGTAAAGCAAAATAAAAAAGGAAATTTCCTGTTTTCTTTTTTTTGTTTTGTTTCTGCTTCTTTTTTCTTTACATTAAATGTACTTTTTTTTTTAAACATTTTGTTGTGTGTGCGTTATGTGTATACATTATGTATAATGAAATATAATCAGCTGTAAACAGAAAGCACTAACAAACAACAACCTTAGCCTTGAATAATTTATCTACAAAAGAAGACGAAAAAGAAAAAGTAAGAGAAGAATAAGAAACAGAGGAGAAAGAGAGAGAAAGTGAAGAAAAAGTTTAAAGTAATGTTTCGTAAGAAATGAGAATGAACAACAATTCAATTGAAAATTAATCGATAATATCTCTTTGACTGACCATACGCATAAAAACTGAAGCATAAAAACTTGTATGTAAGGAGTGCTTGGGCCGCTTTGAGAAAATTCAACCCCCACCTAGTAGCACTGCATGACTTGTTCTACAACGTTCTTTATTTTTTTATTTTTCAAGTACTAACTGCAAGAAACTTTCTCTTCCTTGAAACGGCAAAGTGTGCGTGGATCGAGGGAAAAAAATGTAAATTTTTTCAAAGTTAATGTAGGACAACCGTATAAAGAATCCTTAAGAATGTACGTAATTTTTGTACATTGTTTATGCAGCAGTCAAGCCAGTCATAAACAAAGAAACTGACAGGATAATGTGCTAACCAAAAACAAAAAAAAAACATGTAAAGTGGACTTTTCATTTTTCATTCCAGTTGTAACATCTACAAACACGTCTCTAAGACTTCACGATATTTTAATCCACTTAATCAACGTAGGCTTAAGAACCGATTTAATCGAGATTCTTTGCTTTCCCGGTCTTTCATCTTCTCTTTTTTGGGATCCTCGCGGTCCTAAACCGCGAGATAGAAAACTGAGAGAGGAAGGCGAACTTCGAGGTAATGCAAAATGTTTAGTCATCCTTCGTTCACAAACACATTTGCAATTATTGAATATGATAAGACTTGAAAAAAGTTAGGATGTTGAGCTACCTTTGCTAATAACTTAAATTTCATAAGAAATGTGTACCTAAGAGCTTTTGCAAATACTTAAGGTGTCCATTAAAAACACCTGGGCAAACAAATTAAGTTCACTGATATGTTTACTATAATAAGAAAGCTTTGTTTTTACTAAATTATTGACTATCTGAGACTCGCTGTGTGCAAACTAAACACACACAACCTTTTTAGACATTTGACTTGCTATGATAAAACTACTTACTTACTGATCATGTTTAATGAATAGTCTAAGCGATCATTGATATATGTCTCGAAAAATACTTTACACCTGTATATGAACCGTTTATGTGAAGCTATGGTGAATAATATTTCCGCATGAGTAGCCTAGTAGGTAAAGAGTCGCGACTAACAATGAATAATGTATATAAAAATAGGAGGTGGAGGTTTTATTCATACCGGAAAAAGCTCAAATTTGTTGTGTTTTCATAACAACTCAATGGCTGCGGGTTCAAATTTCAACTACAGCAGAGTTTTCAATACGGACGGGCATAATATGGTCAAAGTTAAGCGGCAGTCTCTAAATCGAAAACATAGAATAGTAGACCCCTTGTTCATATTTGCCTTAATAACAACCCAAGCGCATATCAACATTTAATTGACTTGCAAGATGTAGGCTTCCAACGCCATACTCAAAAGAATCCGAAAATGTTATCAAGAGAGATGAACGCGGTCATTTTAAGAGCTGCTGGTATCGCTGTAATGACTTTTCCTAGGTAGTTCCCATAGGACTTGTAATTAATGCCAAAACAAGCCTTATGGATCAATATTTTTAAATGCTGTGAACACACACACGTACACAAGTTTTACTTTTTACTCTTATGTAATTTTCTTTGCATCCGCGTTCAAGGTCTCTGCTTTCTATTTAGGATATGTTTTCCACTCCCTAAGTCATGGTCTACAGTGGCATAGGATTGGCTTTTCTTACTGCCCTTGATACGCTTTCATATTTCGTCCTTAACGACTTTTAATATCATAAAAACAACTTTCCAAATTTCCATTATTAGAATTCATAGAGTAACGAAGGGCTGCGCCACTAGTCATGGAAACGGAAACATAACTCTTTTGTTTCACTTGATGGCCACAATTAATTTCACTCATTGAGAGTAATGTTCTACGGCGAAGCTAAAGATGAAATTCCTCTCTTCGTCATGACATGCAACCTTGCCTCATCCTTCGATTTGGCTATGTTTGAAGTTTAGTGGCGACGGCGATCTTTCCGTGGAACAACCAAGATGTAAATCAGAAAGAGTTTCTGGTGTCTCAAGACGACTGTTCCTCTTTAATTAGACTACCATGAGAATTACGTTAGTTACCATCCGTAGTAGGGATTTAAAGCGTAATAGCTGAACTAAGAGCTTGATATGGGCCATATTGTACCTACATTTTTCCGTGGATATAAAGTGACGAGTGTAAGTGTTGTATAGAATTGTTGTCTTGTGACAACAAGGGTAAGTGTTGTATAAAATTGTACATGTGACCCAAATTAAAGTGTAACTTCATACTGCCTAAAACACTATTTTTATTCTTGCAAAATAATTGAAAGAAAGCGTGGGGGTTAGGGGTTTACGGAAAGTTTTCGTTTTACTTTCTTTGTTGTGAATCGACGAGCCCTAAGGCTTCGCCTTGCCAAGGAAAGGAGAAAGCGGTCCATGCCAATGACCTCGTTGTAGCATTCCAGAGGAGGAGATTTGGGGGACCACCTAAATAATAGTGATTGTCCTGCTTAACAGGAGCTGTAATTAACGCTTCATATTTATTTCGTTGGCCACACAGGCCAGGGCGGAATTAGAAAATTTCCACGTTGAATAAGATAGATCGTCATACTTCTTCTCTCTTCTTCTTATGTTTTTTGCTTATAGCAATTACTCATTTTTTATGGAAAGTATTGGCATTTGGGAGGACAAAGTGACGTTAAGGCGACCATTGTCTTCGTAGCTCTTTGCTCTGATGAAATTTTGTTTTCTTTGAATTTTTTTGACTTTCTGCACAAATAAAAACAATCGTTGCTATTAGGCTGCAATAAAAGCACTTTTTCAGGCGAATGCTTTTGCTGTATTCTTTCGCATCATTTGTTTGTTAGTTTTCTAGCAACTAATTTTGACGGCTTAGGAATAAGTGTTTCAGGCAACATGTAGCTTTACGATACGGAAACCTCATGAACGGACGACTTTAACAGCATAAAAATTACGTTTTCCATAAATTTTTTTATTTATAAATTCGTAATGTGTTGTAATCTTCATCAACCCCCTGTCGCATATCTTCTTGCACTTGAATTGAAAACTGATTATATAGGTAGATGTTGCTTCGAATTACTTGATTTTCATAAGCAGAACCAAGCATCGCGAATCCGTACTAAGCGAACTCTATATTTGTCATGCAGCCTACCTGCAAATAGCGCATGTTCAGGATTCGTTTTCAGATGAGTAACATTTTTATGCTTATATGCTTTCTATATGTTATATTAATGAAATAATTAAAAGTTAAAAAAAATATATAAAAAAAACGTATGAAATTTTCATTTAAAGTACTTTTGAGCAACGAGTTTTTGTTTAAGCGTTTGCTAACAATTTAAATCAATATTTATTTAATGAATATTTAATATAATTATATGAGTAAATTATAATTATATATATATTTTTTTGCCTCCATGAGTGTGCTAATAAAATATCAAATTTATTTTTTTTAATTTTCCATAATAAAATAGTTGATTAAATGGCAATAAATTAGACAGTAGATAACAAAGGAAAGGTATATTAAAAAATTATTACTGTTATTTTAAAGAATGGGTATACGCACACACAAAGATTTATTTCTTCCCTAAACAAATGTTCTTAACATACTTGCATTTCTAGTTGTTTCCAATGATTGTGTTAAGAGTTAAGTACAAATGTTGTCGATAATAAAAAAAAAAAAAAAAATTCCTCTTCTAGCTACCAGCCCGCAA
>CCAG010007789.1:0-52242 GCA_001077435.1 Glossina morsitans morsitans | reverse complement strand
CCTCTTCTAGCTACCAGCCCGCAAAGTCAATCCATAGCGGAAATGGAATGGTTTTTAAGGTAAGGAATTACATTGTTCGAGACTTAGTTGCCTTACCTTCAAATAGCTTTCTTGCAATTTCAAACGACTGCTTGAAAAGTTAAGCCGTTTGCGATTTTAATTTGTTAAAAGTTAGAGTGAAAGTGTTTTTTTTTGTACCCATCACCAAAGGTTAGGGGTATATTGATTTTGTTAAAACGTTCGCAACGCCCAGGAGGAAGGTTTAGAGACCGCGTAAAGTACACGCATTCTTGATCAGTACCAAATTCTGTATCGATATAGGTATGTCCGTCTGTGCAATGTCCGTTGTAAACATTCTCCTGGCGGCGGAAATGAAGCTATCGCTTTCAAATTTGGCAGACGCATTGGAAGTTCTTCTGTGAATAGCTACCACTGGCAAGCGAAGATTTGTTTTCTCATTGCATATCGTGCGCCACATATTGTACCTATCGATGAATATGTGGTACCAAGCAGACCGTAAAGAAGCCGTACTTGCATATTCCGTGCCATTTAGACAAGATATTTGGCAATTGTGGGAAGACTTTTGCTGAGATTAATTTTGACAGGAATGGGAAGAAGAAAGCTGGGCTTAATGCAAGCGCATTGCATAATAAAAGGTGTTGCTATGGCTCGTCTCTTCCAGAGGGAGATGTTTGCACCATGCTCGAGCTTTAATTTCTGTTATTCCAGCTTGGTGCATGTCCGCTAACTTGCAAGAATGTCTTGCTAATTGCAAGGCGCAAGTTATCGCTTGCATTCAACTCATGACGCCTTGACTTTCCCTATAGTCAGACACAGCTTACCCTTAAATATCCCACATCGCTTTACTTGATGCAGTTATTCACATCACGACTTATATTGAAAGTGATTGAAAAAGTAGACCGATCTGAACCACTTTTAATAGGGTTCAATCTTAGCTTAAAACACGTTGGCGTACTAAATTTCAGGTAAATAGCAGTTTGAGCAAAACAAAACAAGATGCACAGACGGACAGATAAGGATAGATCGATTCAAAAAGTGACTTTGTATCGATTGATATATTAAAAGGTAGATCTATCTTAACTTCTTTTCAGTGTTGTACACATTGGCGCTAACTCAACATACCCTTGTACCAGAAGTGGCGTCGTGTATAATAAAAGTAGGAAAAGCATTCCTAAGTGCCTAATATGTAGACTGTATGATGTTTCATTTCTCTGCTTACGGAGATTACAAACAAATTCACATTTTCATATTTTCAATTTATGAAATTCATATTTAATTTTTTATTTATTTTTAACAAATGAATTTGATAGCTTATCACGGGTGTCGGCCGGCGCATAAAATTCATATTTTTCTTTTTTTTATTTTGTTTGTTTACATATTTATATATATATATATATATTTTTGATTATTTTTAATACGCTTTTTCGCATTATTTATTTGTTTATTTAAATTATTCGTATGAGGTTTTTCTCTTTTGACCACAAACCTATTTAAATAATACATAACTTATCTATATTATTATATATATATGTATATATATGTATATATATATACGTGCGCGTTTATGTATACATTTATATGTATGTCAGAAGCCCAGGCACATAAATTTAAATTCAGAGTAATAATGAAAGAATTTACATTCGGCTTGAAACGAATTTTTATTACCCTTCGTATGATTAGCGGTATTTTTACATTAAAAAATGGAAAAAGTTCTTCCGAATGATTGAAAATTATTTGGAAGATTTGCAAAAACCTCTCATCCCGATCGCAAAGAGTTTTCTTTTCTTTTGAATCGATTAATTAATTGCAAAATAAAAGTTTTTAATCTTTCTTGCCTGAAATGCACGCATAACATTGGTTACGATCAAGAGACACTAAGATCTCTACGCTTGTCTTATCTTGTGCAATCGCATTTTGAGGGACATATTAATAGAACTAGAGGACCCGTTGCTCAAAGCGTTTACACCAACCAACAAATTCTAGAAGTTGGACTGAAAGACAGATATTAGTTGTAAAGCTTCTTGTAGAAAGTTTCCAAACATCTACTTGAAATCAGACATAAGCTACCAAGTGATTGGTCTCTCCTATCTGTATATCCTAGCTTAGCGTACCTGTTTGCAGGAAGCTCTTGCTAATTGCAAAATTTCACACTTGATGCTCTTTCGAGGTTTATTTCAATGCCCTACAAGCTAAAGTATAAAATTGTGATGATAATGATAGAAAAGTTATGTAGCGCTGCTTGCAAAAGTTTATAATATTTGTTAATATAATTATTAAAGCCATTATTAGCATTTATCCACGCATAGTACAAAAATATGCGTTCAAATTATAGTTTAATTTATAGAGGAAAAGTTCCGCCTGAGATTGCCAAAAAGAAAAAAAGAAATGCAGGATCAGCTTCTGTATTTGTAAAGGAAGGTCTATATCGGATAAAAAAATCTTGGGTCGACGACACAATCCTAATTTGAATTGATGGCACAGTTAATAGTCGTCATCGAGCAAAACTCATACGCTATCCAGTACTAATGAAAATTATGTTTGAACTAGCTCGACAACGAGGACCTTGAACGGATCCCTTGGTGTAACGAATAGGTACAAAAAATTATCAGCTGAGTAAAAGCTCGAAAGAAAACAACAGTTTTCTAAATAGAAAAAGTCATTTGCCACAAACTTATTATCATATTATGGACAATTCGAAGTAACGCACCTATTGCTCTTGAACACAGGTGGATTTTATTCAAAAAGTTATTTCAAATTGCAAGAGAGACTTTGCAAAGTAAAGCATATTGCGGCACGATGGAAACCCACCTCCTAAGTGCGGCGAAAGGCATTAGGCTTTAAACAAGCCATACTACCCAACTTTTTTCAATCAAATCTTTATTAAATCAAAGATTTTTTATTTATCAACCATATGTAGCTTGCTAATAAGAAATCGTTGGATTAAGAGGAATCGGAAATCGAGAATCTTTAAAAAATGGAACAAAAACGATTTTATGTTTATCCTTAGAATTCTTCAGATTCTGTAATTTCGGGTTGATGGTACAGATTCTGAAAATTTACAGGAAATTAAATAAAAGATCATCATCAGCAATGTTTTGGAAGAAAAGGTCACCTATTGCTCATGTTTTCATCGTACATATCTGCATCACCTCCTACAAACGCGTGATCTCGCCTTGTCATCCTGCAAATTTATTGAGTGCCGTATTCCTGCCTGCTTTATACGGCATCCTTCTAAGAAAGCGGTCTGTATAAAACCCTTTATTCATAAAAAATTTTAAATTAATTTTTTCTTTCATTGCGGAAGTGGGTTTGTTGCAGTGTAAAACTTTTCCCTTTTTTTGCCTAATTACAACAGAAAGAATTGTGAGCAAATCTAAATCACTTCTAGGTTTCATGCAGAGATAGTGTAAGGAATTTGATAATTCTTATTTAACCAAACGAGTTTACAAGGCTGTAGTTAGACCAATGTTATAATACAGCTCAGCTATTTGAGCACCCAGCTACAGCTTTCGCATTGATGCAATTGAATCTGTGCAAAAAAAACGTTCTACTCTTTGTGCTGCATGGTTTAGGATGGGATACCACCGGGAAAAATGATGTGAATGCCTAGGTATTTTATTTATGGCTAAGTTAATGCGCGGGAGTATATGCTGCTCGGAGTTGCTTAGTAAAATTTCTTTTAATTCGCCTAGCAGGTACACTCGGCACTATCTGCCAATTAGGTTGTTGCAATCCCATACTAACTATGGCCTTCATTATTATTTCCCAATCATCGTCACGGATTCCTACGAAACCTTTAAAAATTGCGTGTTACGACACCGATTGCTAAACTTTTCTGCTTGTATATCAATCATTTTCATGTATATAATATTTCTCGAACTTAATATGTTTAACTTTAAGGTTATTATTGAAAGGTGTATTATTGTTAGTGAATATAATCACAGAAGATTACCTCTAGACTCTTAAGTTGGCTAAGAATTTTATATTTGTAGTGAACATGTTTTAAATAAATAAATAGATAAATAAGAAAGAGAAGGACGGGAACTCAAATAACATCCTTGTGATAGCAACAAGAAACAGTAGCAATACATTCGACAGCGAGGATCTAATCTTCCAAGTCTATAAAAGTAGCGATTTGTAGATCTAAGCATTGCAAATAGCAAATAATAAATGAGTATATGCTTAACGAACTTTTGTTTGGGTCAATTCCTTTCAAAACATGTTAAATACGTTGCTTCCTCTGCCTTCTGAAGTCGTCATCATAATGCAACGGAGTCTTCAACTTTTGACGGACATATTCAATCCGGAAATAGCCAACATTGAAATTATGGCGGACTTTCGCGAACCTTTCGCAAAGAAATAGAACTCTGAGAGGTTCTCAGCGGGAAGAAGAAATATCGGCGACGTAAGAACTTATGGTGTAGCCTTTTCCTACAACCATTTATCAGGCTGAGGCACTCATGTAAGGTTCTTCGTCGTGTTGGTAGGCAGCTTTGTCTGTTGATTTGCAAATGCCATTTTGATACATATATATATACACATATGATACACATATATATATATATATATATATTCTCATAACTCGATGGAAAAATTTAAGGGACGAGGCCATTGTTGTTCCTGTAAATAAGATTAAAAACTCGTTGTGAAATCTTGTACAAGAGTTTCGACTTAAAGTAAGAGTTATTAAGGCAATTGTGTTTTCGTTGTTCTCTCATCAATATAGCGAGCATACAACGACCTTTCTTGCAAATTCATTTAGTTACTTACGCTAGCCAATGAAACCTTCGAATAAATGAAGCGAACGACTCTTCCACGCGAACATATCGTGTCTACGATAAACGTTGAACATACCTAGACATAGTTTTCATGGACTTTGTAAAAAGAAAATTTAATGGTAAACATAAATTATTTGTTTTTAATCTCTTCTATGATAATTAAACCCATATTACAGATCATTGCATACAAACACACAAAAATTTTTAACTGAAATGTATTTAAATAATTCAAAACCTATTAATTCCTCGAAAAATAAAAATTTCAATGCACGCACCATCATCATCATAATCATCATCATCATCATCCTCGTTATTACCAAACTGCATTTATGTCTATCATTGTAGTGTTATCGAACGGATCTTTATTAAACTGTTGCATATTAAAGCCTATTATATAATTGAGATTATTGTTTATTATTTGAAAGAAAACTGCTCTTACACACAAACGTTAACAAACATTAATTATTCATACTTTTGTAAAAGCAATTTTGCTGGCACACTTACTATAATCCATAGATAGATGTTAAATGAATGAATGGGAAAAGAAGTAATAAATGAATTATATCTGCAAAGCAATGCTTTTTATTTAAGGGAAGGTCAGTAAAGTTTAAGTGTAAAGCAGCAGAATAATAATAATAATAATCAAAGAGTTTTTAAGAATTTAGGTCAAGTCATTACACAGTGAGAAGTAAAGGCTGACAGGAGCAGTACTGAAAAGTGTTTATAATTTTCATCTGTTTAAGGCTATCCATTAATGTGATTATGTTCATCTATGCTTCGAGTTTGTTGGTTTTAAGTGGATCGCTAACCGCTCATAAAGTCGAGATGGAAAACTGGACACCTTGGCTTGAAAATACAAATGTATGTATAAAACTAAAAAAACTCAGCCCAAGACCAAACAAAAAAGGAAATTGTTGCCATGCTGTTCTGTGGCCAATAACCGGGACCCTTTAAAAGATCTTATCCCAAAGACTGAGAGAGACGCTATTGTCATTTCTGCCACAAGCTTACGTTGAATTGTAAATTGCGAGTGATTTGCTTACAATCAGCAAAAATCGTTGCAAATTTCCTATACTGGGCATAAGGACCAAGATTTTTACCTACAAAAATAGAAAGACATCAGTGATATAACACTCCAAAGAAACATTTCCATATCCTTCTTATTTCAATTGTATTATAGGCTACGCTTAAAATTGGTATTATTTCAAACAAATGTAAGCGTTATAAGGGAACAAGGGGATCATTAAAGACTCTGCTGCTAAATACATTTTCGAATATAATTCTTCAAGTATTGCCATACAATACAGTGATAAGAAAACAACCAATTTTTTTTTTTTTTTTGCGAAAGTCGACTTGTTCAACAACGTAGTCTCCTTCGATGACGATCTAAAAATTTTTTTTCTTTATACTATGGACAATATCTCAGGAGATATTTGCTGTACATGTAACACGGTTACGGTTAGAAAGAAGTATGGGAACAAAGAGTGCCCGCAGCCTAGTGTGCCTGTAACAAATCGGTAAATATTATGCCTGCATCAACTTACCCTTCGCTATAGCTACGACTACGCGAACAAAGGCTTTGTAGTCACGATTCTAATGCAGTCAGCCACCCGCGATCGATGTCCCTGGAGTTTGGATGGTTTTTTGCAAAGCGATTTATAGAGATAATCAAAACACGCTCTCCTTTTGATAGATATGTGTTTGCTTGAAGCCTGCCTCTGAGGTATCCAAAAAATTGGCATTGATTAATGTCCATATCTAGAGAATGCGGTGAGTTTGGTGAAAATTCCAAATAGAGTTCATGCAATTTTGACATAGGCTTGCGACTCAGTGCAGTTGCTCCACTGTTTCACTAATCTACCATGCGACGTCCGTTTCGAAAACATCGCTGACATGACAAAACTTTCACGCATAAGAGCGCTAGTTTACTAGATATCTTTACCATATCTACCTTTACGATACACATTTTTTGAAATTTTCGTTTCCCATTATCAATAAAAATATTCTGAACATTTTTGATGCCTTCCGGTGTAACCAAAAATGTTGGCTGCCCCTGCATCCACCAGCACTATTATTCGCACAACCTCGCTGAAATTCCTCAAATCACCCTCAAATCGTGGGATGTGACAACAGAGTTTTTATAACCAAACCAATGTTTCTATTGTTTTAAAATTAGCAAAGCATCAGTAAACTCACTGTAATTCTCCTTTGAAGGTTAACACTTTTTAAAAATAATCGATTTTCTTTTTTTGGTAGAAATGAAATCTAAGCGCCAATCCTAGAGATTTTTATGTGATTAAAGGCTTACTTTCTATGTCGAAAGAAAAAATATCCTAATTTTCGCACTAAGTGCTGTAAACTTATTTGCCAAATCACGATTGCGTACAATATTTCATCATATTAAAAAGGAGCCTTCATTGCCGCATATGGTTTTGTTTATTCTAGGAACGCATTTATAGGCGAATAAGTTCGACGTTGGTTTCATCCCAAGCAAATTTAATAGGACAAAATATTGGGTAGTCAAGGAAGAGATTATGTGCAGGGTTATGTAGTAAGCATTTAATCCTTTACCTTCAAACTTCATCCTTAACGACCCAATATCATTTTTCAGCGATTTTTGACGAGAAATTTTAACAACCGCAGCATTCTTTATTTAACGGCTTGTTTTAAATAGGGCCAATACTCATGAAAATAATGAATCAAGCAAAATTCAATGAGATTGACTGAGAAAAACCTGACGCCATAATTGCAAAAATTACGACTGAGAAGCTGAATACAAACGTACATAGACAAGTATCAGACCGGGCGGACAAATGAATGTACCTAATAGATAATTCTATAAAGGGTCGTTCTAGGCTTTACACACTCCTAGCAGAAAGTGTAGAGTGTAGTGGAGACAAGTCTCGCCATGTGGTCATGTGATGGGGTTCAAAATGGAGATAGGAATAAATTTGAACCAAGAATTTAACGTTAGTTGGACTTACCACATGCTAGCTCAATGAGTTTGGTACTGAGAATAGGAAAATATTTTAACCGCACTTGATAGCCCAAATTTTTAACGCGCTATCAAGGTCTACCATACCATACTTTTAACGTGGACTTTTCTCGAACTCACCCACGCTTGCCTTGTAGGACTTATAGAAAAACTACAATTTTCCAGTAGGAAATCCATGACAATATTTGTTCGGCAATTTCGTAATACGTACTACAGAAGTCCTTAATTAAGAAGTGCATTAATTGTACGGGGCTGCGCTTGTCTGATGGACAATCTCTTTTTTTTTATGTATTTTTTTTTTACATATTACGAAAAGCCAATAAAAAGGGGTTTAAACTCTAGTTTCACAGCAAAATAAGATTTATTTTAAAAAGTAATCTTCGAAAGTGGCCAAAATCAATCCAATGATTAATCGGATATTATTTAGTAATAAGTTCGCCATGACCACCAAATGGCTGAAGTGCATTTATAAATATTGGGGTGTTACGGACACTCGGGGCGTGTACTGGTAAGAAATATTCGCATTTTTCGGAAGTCAATTATGCTTTTAGTCTTTTCGGCGCGTTTCAGGAAATAAATCCAACACATTTGTTAATGTTCAACATTAACTACAAACTCGACTATGGTGAGCTTGGCTATGTCTTTGGATAGATTCCATTGACGAGTGCGAAGGAGATAATGCAAAAATGCAACCTGTTCAACATCTAATTCGGTTCAATTTCGTTTCATTTTATATAACAAACGCTTATTTTATTGATTATATTATTTTTTTATTTCAATGTAATTAAAAGTAAAGAGGCGCTCATTAAATCATTAACATAAATCAGTTATTTTTCAATTTTCGCACCGGGACGCCCAGTATGTGCGTGCTCACGCTCGTCTACATATCTACTTATGCACATATAAGTGCATTTAAATGCGGCTATTAATTAAACTTATCAAGTAAATACTTTTGTATTTCATGCAAGTTTTAATAATTATTTAATTAATTGCAACAAACGAGTGCATTACACTTCCATACACATATATCTATATATATGTTTGTATATGTGTTTGAGCTCTTCGAAATCTCCGATTATATGAAGCTTCGCGCAATTTTATGCATTTTTGTGGATTTTTGCAACTTTTCCGATTTCTGTGATAGTAAAAAAGAACACACAATAGATGGTGGGCAGGCTTCTTTAGGAAACAAAAAAAAAACTTACGCATTGCTTTCGCTTTTAAACATTGATTTTCATAATCTCGCCTTAATGTGTGAGCATTATTTTGAAAATGATTCAAATGCTTATGTTTTAAAATTACGATAATTCGGAGTCTCCGCATTTTGTACTTGTAAATAAGTCAAAATTTAACAGGCTATTAAACATCCTAGTCCACTGTGCTGAACGCAATTCTTTACCTAACATGATCGTGAAATGTAAATATGTTGCCATAAGATAAGCTGACTCATACTACTCATGAGAATGTTTACAGGGGAAGAGAGGAATACAGAAAATATACGTTTATAGGCGAAAAGTCCCACCATAACTTCATTTGCTAAATCGTTCTTTTACATCAATTTTCATCAAGAAACAATTGTCGCTTTATAAAGATTCGCCGCAGGATAGTGCATTAAATTAAACACTAGGTTGCTCCTTTGTGTTACAATATAAAGACTGTAATTCTCTAAGAACATTCACATAGAGAAAGCCTGATAAATGATATTATCTCACTATAACCATGACCGAAGGATGAGGGGTATGTTCATTTTGTCAAAACATTTGCAACGCCCAGCAGGAAGCTTCAGAAACCCCACGAAGCATATATATTCCTGATCAGTATCAACTAGTGAAGCGATTTATGCATGTCCGTCTGTCAGCCTGTCTATCTCTGCTGGGAAGCTATCGTCTCCAAATTTTGCAGAAACATTGGAAGCTCATGCACGCAGGTTAGTGTGGCAAATGGGCCAAATCGGTTGGATGGCACGGCTATAGTACTACGTAAGCTGGGAACGCCCCTGTTTTTTGTCAAAAGGAATAAATAATTGTTTTTTTGCTTATTGCTCACAAAGTTAGCAGGTAAAAGTGCAACAATTTCAACACATATTCTATGGGCGATGCTGTAGCACCTGCAGAAAAATGGAATAATCCGACTACACTTGACTAATGTTATAACGTATCGAACGTGTGCGCAGCTGCTTAGTATATGTGGCGAACATTCTCCCGTTGGCTGAAATGAAGTATCGCCTACACATTTGCAAAAGAATTTGCAAGTGACGTAAACTTCTCAAAGGACACGCCCATAACGCCCACTCGTCTATACGACAAAAACTTTTATTTTGAGAATATTAAAAACCAGCCAACCATACCCCTTATTATAGAGCATGAAATTTTAGTTCTTTTACTCTTTTTGTCTTTTTTAGCATAACGGTGATAGGTAAAAGAGGTTTCGTCATGACTGAATATAATTTTCTTGTTTGTTTTGCATTAATTAATTCATTCATTCTTTCAATACGTCATTACACTATATTTAATCGTCTTGTTGGGAACCTTTTTCATTCAAGGATGACTTCAAAAGAGGGGCTTATATGAGCTATGGTACTGAAATGGTCCACCGCACTCCCTTGCCCACTAAGCCAACATATGTCGAACGGCCGCAAATTTTATTTCTATATCTCGAAAATGTTGCCTGTACAATAAACGCAATCATTAGGTGGATAGATGGACAGAAGGATGGACTTTTAGCATCTCAAGAGATGATTCGAAATCGAGTGGTTTGAGAAAAGCTGCGTTTATCTCCAGTCCTTTCGTGTACAGCTTGCATATAAAAATATGATGTAAGACATATAGACATAAACAGAGATATAAATGTAAATATAAATGAAAATATAAATACATTAACATTTTTAAACATTGTAAAAATGTACTTCAAAATGGTCTTATGTTAAATCACGTTCAAAATAAACAGCTCATGTAAGCTATAAACCACAAGTTTTAAGCGCATTCTTAAAAGGCTTCCGAAAAGCTAAAAAAAAATAATGATAACAATAATAATAACAAAAATAATAATTAATTCAAATTAGTTGCACAGTTTTGCAATGGAACGTACTCTACTTAGATGTACAAATTGGAAAAAAACTTTTATCGCGTAAACCTTAATTCAAACGATTAGGCGATCGATAAATAATTTTAATTAATTTTTGCAATTTTCTATACGGTTCAGCAACTTTCGAAAGTAACGAATGTAAAATCATTTTATTCACTTTGGAAAAATTTGAAAGCAAACTTATAAGCGTGCATCCGCTTTATGAATTCTGAAAAGAGGCTGACAGGCCAACAAATGGGATAACGGATGAAACATTCAATGAGATTGTGAGTTGAACACGAACAGACAGCCGCCCTCATTTGATGTAGTTTAACATACGTGTAATGAGCGCGTAACGTCTTCGTGTTCTTCTGCTTATAAAAGCAGAGTTCTTGTTTCCTTGTGAAAACAGAGGTCTTTTCAGTTTATGTTACACTGCAGCTGTCTCCTTTAACCGATTTGGTCCATTTTCCGTACTAACAGAACTGCAAAAAGTTTCAACGATTTTGTTGTGACGATATAAGACGGATATGTTTGCTATCTAGATATGGCAGGCAGGCACACAAACTCATTTACGAAAGGATAGGCATGGCTAAATGAATTCAATATTTAGTGCTGATCAAAAGTATATACACTTTATGTGGTCTCTTAAGTTTCCTTCAGGTAGTTGCAAGAGTTTTGATAAATTGATAAACTGAACACACCCCCATCCAAGAATGATGCGTAGAAAAACTAAGATAGCTCGTATGTATATATTATAACACATTTGTCCAAAAAGTCGCCTTATTCTGAATATAATAAAGTTTCTCCGTTCTTATAAATGAAGTACTCAGCAAACCCATTCTCCCATTCTCCCCCCATTGAGATGACACTTCGTATAATTTCGTCCGTCAATTAAAATTTGAGAGAATAGGAGAAAACATCAACGCGCCAACAACGTCCAAAATGTTAACATAATCCTTAAAGAAATCCGATTGTATCTTCGATCGAATATTTTCTTTTCCTCTGACTAGAATAACATAACCTAAAAGCAACAAAATCAATCTCGTCCAGTTATAACGTCTTCGAGATCAAGCTGTTGATAGTCGATTTCTTTCTTAGAATAATATCCGGTGATAAGCTCTTCGAGATCAGATCGACTATCAAGTTTTTCTTATACTAACATCCGTTCATAAGCTCTTCGAGTTCAGATTGATTATCTACTTTTTCTCATAATAATATCCGCTCATAAGCTCTTCGAGAGCAGATTGATTATAATAACATCGTGATATCGATCATAATAAGCTAGCGGTTGTCAATGTTTTCTCATAATAATATCTAAATACATAGCTATGAAGTTTTTATTTTACTAACATGCGGTCTTAAGATCTTCAAGATCAGATTGACTATCAAGTTTTCCTTATAATAATATCATGACATCGATCACAATAAAGCAGCTGCTACCAAGTTTTGCTCATAATAATACCCGGTGATAAGTTGCTCTTTTATTAACATCCCGTCACAAGGTCTTCGAGGTTAGATTGATTATCAGGTTTTTCCTATAATAATATCCGCTCATAAGCTCTTTGAGATCAGATTAACTATCGAATTTTTCTTAAAATAATATCGTGATATCGATCAGGATATGCCATGTGGCTCTCTTTATTACCTATATTCTAAACCTATAATATTTGTTTTAGGCTATCAGGAATTTTAGTTCATCTCACAACATGACATCCGTTTGTGCAACTTTGACACACGCCATATATTACCTTAAACGGGTTAAGTCTAAAATATAGACATCGTTTGTTTCCTATATAAAGTTCCTACCTACCTTTCATAAGGAAAAAAAAAATAAAAACGTTTGGTTTAAATCATTCAAAAAACTCGTCAAGATACGCGTATGAAAAAAGGAGTGATTTCTTAGAAATATTTGTTTGAGAATACATTATATTGAGTCTATAAATCTCAAGTTAAAAGTTAGGATTGTTTCACGTCAAATCATAATCTTTAAGCACTTTTTTCCAAGGAAAAACTAAATCATAATAAATTTATGAAACAACAACAAAAAGCAATACAATTTCGCCACATATGTACCGGCTTAGCCTGTGTTTTATAAATTTATTCGCGTACGTACATATATGCTCACAAATATTGTTATCGTAATAATATGTGAAACATTGTTAATCTCTTAAATATTTGAAACTGTATTTAGTCTTAGCAGGGAATGCAAAACAATAATTTATGTGTTTAATTTTATACATACATATATATTTTTTTTTTTTTTTATATTTCAATGGAATTCTAAATGTTGGTTGGTATCTGGCATTGGCATTTGCATTGTGTGAATATATTCTGCTCTTGCTTTTTGTTTTTTTTTTTTTTTTTTTTTTTTGTATTCACCACAACCTGAGGGTATAATAACTTTACCCTCCTTTAAGTAACACTCATAAATTTGCCGTACAACAAAAAGATATATAGAAGGTAAAGGCTTTGGTCGATTTATTTATTCTACTCTTGAAGATATTTCTTTGGAATAAATTTCTACTTGAAGCAATTATCACAAGAGAAAAGTCCGTTTCTAAAATCCGCCGACCTTGAGACTTGGTAGTCAAGAAATAATTACCGCTTCCTTAGCACGCATGCTCATCGTTTATAATCCACAATCAATCATAATTTGTTCCGAATGTTTACTACTAAATGAAATTGTGATTGGTCTGAATTTATTTAAAGAATATCTGACATCTCCACGTTCTACAGAAATGGACATAGCAGTGAAATTTGTTTTAAAGAAAATTGTTTGAATACCTTTGCATTAAAATGACATCAAAATATTTAGAGCTTGGGACCGAAAGAATTATGAGGCACTTCTTCTATACAAAATGCTATTATTATCAGAACAATATGGCAGCCAAAGAAACGTACCCGCCGTCGACCACAGGACGGTAGGACGAATGAGTGAGTGAGTGAGTGAACTTCCCTGAACTTAACGGTGCTCTTTAAGGATATTTTACAGCTCAGCATAGCATGGCTTTGTATAATCAAAAGAGATTGATACGAAATTTACGCATAACTTGATATGTTTTGTTCCGAGGGCGAAAGCGATTCGGCTTGAGCTCATGTAGGTTAAATTTTCAAAATGTTTTAATGCTGTCTTCATCCCTCTTTAATTTTTGGACATTTTCTATTTGTCTCTTATCCAATTTGTGGCTGTGCCTTTTTGATTTGTGTTATTGTTTCGGTTTATTAATATTTTTTGTGTTTAAGAGCAATTTTTTATAAGTACTGGTAACCAAGTATGCTAATTGTGTCGTTCTGTTTGAAACACCGCCAATTCATCTGCCTGAGTAGTCAAGACCCGCGACTACCAAGTCAGTGGAGACGGGTTCAAATCTCAAGTGCGATCGTAGCTATAGCGAGTGCTTAGTCGGCACAAGGCTTAACACTTATCGATAGTGCACGAACCCACTAAGCTGCGGCCGCTATCTTCCTACTCTTTCTCTTTTCTCTCTGCTTTCTGACGACAACCGTATTACACGAATAGGGGACATCCCCTGAGAGATTGATCATATCATACCCTCAAACCATCGGCCTCCCCGCTTGTCTTTCTATCCTTATTTCTTGCTTGCTTTTTAACCATTTTAAGCGTTGCTTGTTGGAGAGTTGCTTTGATCATCCCTAAACCAAAAGTGAATTATGAAAAAGGCTGTGCTATGTGCGTATGTTTCTAGATTTAAAAGTTATCGTAATATGCAGTGTAACAATATTCTCAATTTGAATCATAGCTTCAATATATGCTTCAAAAATAGTTTGTTTTTTTTGAATCGATAAAAAAATTTGCATCTGGGAAATTCAATCGGCGAGTTGAACCTTTAGGTTAAGTTAATAATTATTGTGCACGCACACACTTCTCTGCAATCGCAACGTTAAAATAATTGCAATAAAATAAGAAATTCAGTTTAATTGTTCCAACTCTGTTTCAATTCTGAATTTGAATGAAAATATTTACCAATGTCTTTCTTAGAGTGCAAGACACTTGCAACTACACTATAACTAAGGCGAGACAATGCGTCTGTTTTGTGTTTGTAGTGTATCCAAAGTTCGTTTTCAAAGTAAATTTAATTTTTCTACTCCTTTTACATTTTATGGCATTTTTTGTTTTTTTTTTTCAGATTAGTGCGTATTTTATGTTTTCTTTTTTACTATAATTTTTTGCCATATTTTTGTTTTTGGTTTTTTTCATATTAAACCTTTAAATGTTTCTCAATTGTACAAATGATATACGAACGTCGTAATGCTACATAGAAGTTCTGAAAGCTTCTCAACATTCCAAGTCAAATGAGTAGATATTGAACTTATTGCCGCAGTCTTGCGTACCATTAGTAATATTAGAAATATTTCATTTAACAATTTTTTCATAGCTTTTTTGTTTTTATTACTAAATTTTTTTGTAATTAATGTATAAGATGAGAGTATCCTTAAGTAACATAAATCTTCGAATGAAGCTCGCAAAGACATTTAATCTGAAAGATTATACCGTTTGCGAGAACCGAAACAAGAAGAAGGAAAATACAAAAGAAATTCATAAAAAACATATGCTCGATAATTGATCGTAAAAATGACTCGAGAAAGGGGGAGTGGAGCAGAGAGATAGAAATAGTCAGATGCCGAGAGAGAAAGAAATCGGCACTTAGAAGTTAAGGGAAAATGAGAAATACAGAGATGGTAAGAGGGAGGTATTGAAAGAAACAAAGAATTGGATTGCACGATTGAGACAGAAAACGGAATACTGAAGGAGACAGCGAGATAGAGATACAGAGAGAAGTAGTGATGGCGACGGAAGCATAGCCATGGCGCGAGGGAGAGAGTAAGAAAGCAAGAAAGAGAAGAACACAGAAAGAGAGAAAGATAGTAATAGAGAGAAATGAAGATGAGCAGAAAGACAAAAGAGAGAGCAAGGCAGAAAGAGAGAGACAGAGAGAGAGAGAGAAATAATGTCGAGAAAGAGTGATAGATAGAGTTGGTGAGAGAAAGTGAGAGGGTAATGAAGAGTAAAATAAAGAACAGGAGAAAGAGAGAGAACGCCTTAATTCTATATAAATCGTCATTGTTGTTTCCATATCATTATATCATATTCTTATCGACTTGCCAAGTACTTGACAGCTAAAGATCACATTTGCGATAATTTTTAGATAACTGTGAGTAAATTATTCATTTAATTCAGGGGCAACGTCTGCAGCTTCTGCACCTGTAATTATGGACGATATCATGGCGAAGTTGGGCCTTCAAAGCTACCTTGAAGGGAAGTTAAAAAGAAAATTATGGAAGCAAATCTGCCTTAGTCTCATGAGCATTACTCCTCTGTTGACCCTTACTTAGATTCTTTATTATTATACAGTTATATCTAACTAATATTAACAAAATCAAGATCAACACATTTGCGAAAATTCCCATTGGCCGTACAATTCCAATGGATCAGCAACACATCTTCTTGTCCAATCTGCAGTTGTGTGGAAAAATTTTTACCATAAAACACTTTCTTGGTGACTGTCTGAGCTTTTCCTTTACTAGAAGAATCGCTTAGGAAGCAACTAAACCTAAGGGCATCGTGAAATCAGCTACAGTGTGTAATATTACGGTGCATATACATTGTGTTTTTTACGATTACTGACCAAAGGCAATGCCAGAAAAATCTCTTAGTCTGAGAATTTATTCCATTAGTCTAAAAGAACGTAACAGTAATAATAATTATAGTAATTACAACAACAATAATAATAAATCCAAAAATGTACACACAAATACAAAGGGCTATAACACTGCAGGCAAATAGGATTGCGCGGCTATTCATAGACGACTCTGAATAAACAAATTAGCAGAAAAACGTAAACATTAAATATTTATATGCTTTGGACTGTTTCATTTTTAAAAAAGTAAGCGATAATAAAGAAACAATAATAATAATAATAATAAATAAGAGAGTTATGTTCGGCTAGGGCCGAATTTCGCATCATTAAAATCTTGGAATAAAATATGTCCCTTTTACTTCGTTAAAAGGTATTGCTAAAGAAAATTAATCCACCTTGTCGTGACGTCCACCATAAATAATTAGAAGAGGATTAACACACCCACCTTGTCGTCTTCTACTAAGTCCTTTTATTTGATACCTATATCGCCGATATTATTAAGAGGAGGTTATGGCGTCCACCATTTTAGAGTAAACGCATTTTTACGCAGATACGCAGATTCATTTGAGTAATGTAGAAAATAGTTTTGAACTTTCTGCCTTGTTTGTCTTTTGATTGGCAGACAAGAAGTGAAAAAAAGAAAATTTAATCACTTGCAAATTTGTTGTTGTTGTGCAGTTGTGTTTAGTAGAGATTTTAAAGCAAATTAATTGCGGGAAATTTCAGTATCCTATCTTTAAGTGGTAAGCAAGAAATCATACATTCATGTTTAGAAAGACGAACTTGCGTTTACTTCACGCTTCACTAAGGGCTATTGCTCTGACTAATTTGGCCTATTTCCACTACCAACTCGAGCGCAAAACCTTCCAATGTTTGTAGCAAATTTGAAGTCTATATCTTCACTTTTACTTACTTTACTTTACTTTACATGTTACTTTTTTGTAACGTAAACTCAACTGTCTCCGGGAATCCGTCAATAGACTTGCAGACAGATATCACACACTGACAGACAGACATGGTGGAATTAAGCCTACTCACTATTCACTTTGATCAATTGTGTATAGCTTTTATAGGGCCTTTGAAGTATTTCTCTTTGAATTGCAAATGCTAGTCAAGTCAAGTATATATCATCATCCTTAGTTAGGTGCGAACAGGGAATTTCAAACTATCTTCTTTTTTTTTTTTTTGTTTTCTCTATTCATGCTCTAGAATTTTGCAAATCAAGTCGGTCAGTCTCAAGTTGAAAGTACAAAATCTATCAATTTCAATTTTATCGCAATCAAAAGAATTATTATTATGCGGGTCTTTACGTTAACTAATCTTCAATTGCGTGTGTGCAGACAGACGCAACGCTAAATGACCGTAGTTTTCTCTATGAAAACATTTTAAAATATACCACCTCCCCACTGCCCTGCCTGCCCAGCCGCTATAGGGAAGAAGAATTATTTATTGTACCAGCGTCATTTGATTGTAATGAAAACTATTTTATTTATTTTCATTTTCAAGCGCTGATATGTCGCCTGGCTGGAAAGGTTGTTGTCCGCTTTCTTTTCATAGTCATACATATTCATTAAGAACTGACTGCTCTACCGGGCATTGTAACGCATCGTTGCTACTGATAACTTTATAATTCTATATATAAAGTACACAATATTGTATTCACAATATATTCCTTTATTTCTTTATTTGTTTCTTTTTTTTTTTTCTTTTAACTATTGCTGGGTGTCAAAATAATGGAAAAGTGAAAAATAAAATTTGCATTTTCTACGGGAAATTAATTCACAAGCAGCCACTTTTTAGTTATTACAAAGAAACAAAGCAGTAGTTAATTAAAACTTATTTAGAAAACTGAAGACTTAATTAAAAGCATCAGATAACGTTAAGGAGGAAATTTAACGGAACACTAACGTTTTTATAGCACTAGCTATCGGCACCGACATTAAACTAAATTAAGGGAAGCTACACGATAGGGGTGTTCTACCTCCTTTCCTCACACAGAATGCAACACTAATAAAGATACATGGCTGATATATGACTAAGGAGAGAGAGACGTCGACAACTTCCCGATAAATTCGAAGAGGACGTCAAATTTGCTTCTTTCAATTCAATTCTAGAGGAGTTTTCTTCAATTCGATTTTTAGGTTAAAAAACTTGGATTTTGAATCATTTGGGTTGAAATGTCATGATAGATATTTTTCCCTTTTTCGGTCTTCTCTAAAATTCAAATGGACAGCCAACATAACTTGGTCGTCGCGGTCACGCCATTAAGTAGTACAAGTCTGACCTTTCGTTGCGCAGAAAAGTATGTCTCGTGTTCGTGGTCAAAAGTAATTGGAAACAAAGGGACTTCGATTGAATGTCCCATAGGGCTTTAGTGTTTCCCAAAGTTATATTATTGCGAGGCTTTTGCGAAAAAAATTCCTACGTTTCTCTGGATTTTTCTACCAAAACATGATGACTGCCACGTTCCGTTATATATCGATGACATCTATTTGTACTCACCGCGTGAATTTGCTTTCACTAAGCAAATTGAAAAACAACTATTAGTACAATGTCTTAGACCTAAATGGAAAATTATTATACACGCAGACAATAATCGAGCCATTTCTTTTGCTCGAAAAGCAAACCGTTTTATTCCCCCTTCATCTAGCTTATGAAGTGAGGTAATGAAATTTCTTTTTCTGCTCACACTAAGTACTCGGCCGTTACGTCGACTAGAAAGTTAATTTTGCGCAATAGCGCTGAGCATATTACAAACAAATACCAGAGACGACCAAATAACAAGAAACGTCAAGAAATTTTTCAGTACCTCAGTTGTTTTTGCTGTTTGTGCAATCAATAACAATAGTGGCGCTACACAGTAATCTTTCCTAAGGAAGATCGCAATCTTCAGAAAAATTTTTTCAAACTATTCTGAATTAATTTCCTGAGCAAAATACATATCATCTCTCCATGCACACATCAAGGTTCCACGACAACAAAAGGTACGCCGTGAAAAATGTTTGTAGTTGACGATCAAGTAAGTCGTCACAATAGGTAGCCTGTCTGAAACGTTCATATAACATAAAAATTATACGGCAGAAACGACATATTTACAAAAACTCAAGGACGAAGATTCTAAAATGGAGCGGTACCAATGTGAAATGTATTAATCACTTGCTATTACTTCTTACCCCTTATCACTTATTGCCTAGTACTACTTATGTTATTAAAACCCATATGAAGCTTACTGCCTTTGTTGCATACTTACTAGTTATCTTATCGTCAGTTATTAACAATACGTAATAAGTAATAGAAGAAGCTTAAAGTTAAGTGCGGGCGCAAAACGAACTTGGGGGCTTAGCGCTTGTTTAATTAGACTACGCTTATCGTAATGGAACTGCTTTTTCGGGAGAGTCATATCATTTATTTATTAGTTATTACATCCATCACCGAAGGATGAGAGGTATAGTTACTTTGTTCAAACATCTGCAAAACTAGGAAGGTGGCTGGGGAGATCTCATAAAGTACGTATATTCTTGATCGGTGTCAAATTCTAAGTCGATTTAAGCATGCTCAGTTTTCCGCCTGAACATGTCGTAAAGGTATATTTTCGCAGAAGTGAAGCTGCCAACTTCAGATTTGCCAAAAACATTATAAGTTTTCGTATTCATGTTTGTGCTGAAACCGAAGAAAGCGTAAACTGGCCGCATATCTGTTCCTCTAAGCAAAAATTTGTAATTTTTTGCTTATTACTCATAAGTTATGAACGGCAAAAGGCTCAAATTTTCTATATTTGCTTTAGAATTCCACTGTCCTACTATCTTCTTAGCAGTATAATCGATTGCATGTCAAATAAAAGTGAAGGCGTAGAATGGGACAAGTTAAGTGTGTTCTAAGTTAAATGTCACGCACGTCAGGACGTAGTGGAATAGACAGCCGATACGGATGTCAAATAAAAGAACTTGAATATTAGACAAGATAGCCTCGATTGGTACAAAAATATCAGTTCTGGTGTGTTGATGGGTTAATTAATCAGGGACAGAGGTGATCGACTAATTTTTCTCCACACGGGTATCAAATAAACTATTACATACTACTTATGTTGTCTTTCTGTTTCCGCACATAGCCACGATTTTCTTGTTGGATGAACAACTTTGCTACACAATATCGCGTTAATCCTTTTGCAGGGATGGTTATTATATAAAGCCTCCCTATATACCTGTAATTGGAATTCCTGTTTTCCTTTATTATTACTAGGCATTATAAGTGGACAACAGACTATTTCCGGAGTCTCTCCAAACTTCATTTCCAAAAACAACAATTTTTCTCAATCTAAGAGCCATGCCTTAACATCGTACTCAACCTGCAATATATATCAAAGACATCCACTTGCTCCTTAGGATGGCGGGACATCTGTAAATCTGAATACTAACCTAGAATCACTTCTGCATTTCTAAGTGGGTTTGATATCGCAATATGATATATAAAAGTGTGTAAGAAGTTTTAAAAACTAACATTTAATCATAAGCGTTCTTAGCGCCACAAAATGTCTACAAAAAGATGCGCGAGCAGAACAGAGATCTACTCTGCTCTAAAAAATTTAGTGTTACCCTTAATGTCCTAATCAAGCTTTGATTTCGCGTTAATCATTTGATGTTCGTTCACCCACTGTGAACGCTAAATTCTTCGCATCTTTATTGTAGATCAAGATCGGGCTTCAACTCTAAGGCACACGCGTACTAACCAGACACCTATCTGTAATATTATTTACGGTCTAGAAGGTTAGCACGAGATAAAATTTGAAATTAGTTGATAATAATTATGAGAGGTTCTCCTATATACGATAGATAAGTACCCCGATGAATTTGGTTCGCAGATTTGCATGAGTAGTTTAAAGCAGCCTGTTCTCTAATGACGATAGTCTATCTATATTCTTTGATATGTGAAATGCCAACACTAAAGACAGCATGACAAGTCAAACCTAGAGTAATGTAATGAACAACTCACCGGCGAAGGTATAGGATACCAGTCAATGAAAGGTGGAGTATTCGTTAACTAATTTCCTTGCTTGAAAGTTTTCCTAAAACTTTTTAGCTGCTCATATCAACATCTTCTTGAACAGAAATCCATTATTTCTCTTCTTGAAATAAGAGTCTGTCGTTCGTGACATGAGCTAGATGTTCTCTCTAACTTTGTTCAAAGTGTTTGAACGTTTTGCACTAATTTTTAATACCGGGAATGTTGTCGTCTTCATACAAGACCATATAACTGCTTATATATCTCCAGCAAAGACTTCTTTAATCTTTAATATATATTCAGTAAAAGGAGTTACATGAACTTCTAGTATATTGCACAAAGCAAATAACGTTATTTTAAAGATTTCGCAAAACTTGAATTTTGTTTATTTTTAAATCATAAACAAAATCTTTTCGAACCTCGACCAATTAAGAAAAAAAAAATATTCTGTCCAACATCTCATATACGTTGTCTCAATATACGCAATGCACAGATATAGCAGTGTAGCCTTCTAGATGAGACATACCCTTCTTCCTCCTTCTCTCGTGTTTTACGTCTCTTTTTTTCATTTTTTGTGAGAATTCATTTAATTTCAATATATTCTCATCAAAAAAAGACAACTTTATACAATTCGAAATAATAACTATGACTGCATTGAACACATTTCCGGCCTGATTTTGCATTTATTCATATGTCTACACGAGTACGTGTCTCACTCAAAGGTATCGGTTGTGCATTTATTTATTTATTTGTTAGAGAGCAATATATACGGACTTTAGGTCATTTGTGTATTTTTTCATGCACACACTACGCGATATCTATAAATGGAGCTCGCATGTAAACATGTTCACTCACATATTTATTGGTGTTTATTGTTTGTTGTCAACATTTATTTAAATTTATTGTAGGAGAAGCATATTTATGTTATTAATATAAGATTGAAGTGTTTTTCTTTTTCTTACCATCACCATAGGCTAGAAGTGTACTCGGTTTGTCAAAGCATTTGTAGCCGAGAAGCAGCAGCTTCTTCATCAATACCAAATCTTGGATAGGTCGCTTTCGCATTACCTCAATTAGGATCCTTATTGTATCATTTTACATCACCCTTCCCCGCCTAAGATTAGACGTTCAGATGCCGCCTTGGTGTGGCCTGATATTGAAGCGTGCTTTGCAAAAAACCGGCGCATTTCTTCCATCTTTTCATGTCTGACATAATTTCTACTCCCAGAGATTGGGAGAGCGTGTTTCGCAAACGTGCTCAAGGCGGACGGGTGAAAATAAAGTGTTGCTTATCGTCGTTTGTGCCTTGGCCCAAATAACTCGAAAAATTTCCATGATCAGTGAAATCAGTTTTTAACTTTTTCTGTCTGTCCTTCTGCTTATCTGTCTGTCCGCTCAATTGTATGTCTGTGCTCAACGAAATCAAAGTGCATTCTTTAAAATTGAAAAAAACATTGGAAGCTCTACAGTACATCATGAACTGATAACATCCCCTTTCGCGGCTTTGTCTTGTTACTCATTATTCCTACATTACAGCTGATACAACAATAGCAATTTCCAGGGTTGACCCTACATTGCCGGTAGAAAACGCAAAAACTGACCATGCCCACTCCGTATTTTTTTTTCTTTTTTAGATTTTTGTTAAGATAAAAGCGGTGGCCATAACAAATTCGACCACAACCATATATAATTTTTCAATTTGCTTTCCTTTTCTTTCTTTCTTTTTCAAATATAGACGTAAAGCAAATTAATATGAAAAGAATGTTTTTAATCTCTTCGTAATATGTGTATACAAGACATTATTAAAAATATTTGAAATTTGTCATTGGATTTAAACGCATATATTTAGTTAAAAGGAAGTACAGCTAGACAAATATAAAAAAGACACCTTCGTTGATCGTCTGAGAAAGAAGTAGGAAATCACACCTGTGAGCTAAGAAATTTTCTAACGGCGATGACTTCACTACTATCTACCTCGTTCAGGAAATCGCAACTTTATGGTATATACCTACATGTATATATGAGTATAGACCATGAGATTCCGAGCTGTAAACTCAGAGGTTAAAGTCCAATTGATAATTACGAACAGCTATGACTTAAACTTGGGTTAATGTCTCTTTCGTTTTCACGGTGCTTGCTAAAGATAACGACCGATTTTTAAGTTTCCCTGCAGTAAAGTCTGAAAAGAAGAATGGTTTACAAATTCTTGAGTAAATTAAGTCTTATTGGCCATATAATAATTCATCATAATGTTTTAGGTTTAATGCATTCATAACTTCTAAAATTGCTTGGAATTCTTCTGTATATACCTTAAGAAAAAATGTTTCTTTTTTATGTATTATTTTTCGATCAGAAACAAAAGCACTTTTACTCACTGCTTATAATTTACTTTTGTTTGTTATAGGTTGAGTCAACAGGTGCTTAAACCCGGTTTAAACGCCTCTTGCTGGATATTGCAGCGGAAGTTTACTGTTAAACCTCCCACTCTACGAGCCGCCATAGCTCGGTTTGTCCCTTGCCCATTGTTATTAAAACAAAATGAATTAATTTTAATCCGCCTCCAGCTTTCTATAGTAATAACTTCATTGCATTAAAGCCACTATAGTGATTAAATTTATGGAAGAAAGACAGTAAATACTGCAGCTACTACTTGTGATTAATTTTTTTTTTCTACGATCGGTACGTTGGTAAAAAGATAAAAAGATAAAAAGGTTTATTGGTATAAAAAGGTTGGTTTCCTACGGTAGGCAGATTTTTTGCCAGATTGTTTAAAAGTACAATGACGGCATTGCAAGTCTCTGAAACGCAATGCTTTTTCATTATCCTTGCTTGCCAATTTGTGACAAGTCGTGCTATTCCATCTACACAATGACGTTACTATGATCACCGCACGATTTTATTTTATAGTTCAAAATTGAAGGAACCAGTGGTGCAACAAGCTGTAGATGAGTTGTCGCCACCAAAATGCGTTTAAAGTTTCAACTTTAAAAGGATTGCAGTTTTACCTCAAAACTCCGACTGCCTGCACTATACAACTAGCTGGACTACTTCGATTATTTCTGTGGATAAGCAAGCATTACATTTAATCCTTTTTCATCTCTTTAGTACTATGCTGCTGAGCTGCTCAGTGCAGTCAATATATCTTCAGTTCTACGACTATGTTCGAAAAATCGACTTTCATTTCGCTTTCGGATTGTAAGAAGAGTGTTAATAAGACAATAAGAGAAAACACAAAAGAAAAATCCCCAAGTGACATCACCCCTTAAGTGTAGGATCAATATTTAGATAGTGACATGTGTAGCATATTTCACTCTCAGGAATTTGTGAGCAGCGCAGCAATGTCACGGAAAAATAAAGTCAATCAAATAAGAAATCGATTGAACAGGGAAAAGAACTTATGTCACGTGTACAATGTTGCCACAGATGTTAAGTTCGCTTGTTACAAATGTAACCGAATGTTTCAAAGATCACTCACACTGCGTAATGGGCCGCTAAACACACTTCCTACCCTGTACAACAATCTTTCAGCGCGCAGTCTAATAATAATTTAAATAGTGATTATAAAGCTGCGCGTTACATATAAATATCGTAATAAAATGTATTCACTACACTGAACGAAACAAGAAGTGCGTCTATCACAGTCAAAAATTTGATTGATAGAGAACAGAACCAATGAATTCAAGCGTCATGATCATTTTAAGAAGTGAAACGCACTTGAAATATCATTTACTGAATTCCTTAACAAAGAAGAGGTAAGACTATCAAGTCTTTTGCATTTTAGGGAGAACACTGGATTAATTACAGCAATTAAAAATGTGTTTGGTTGGAGGGAGCAACTGAAATGCACGTGAAAACACGTGCGCATTTACAAGACTAATGCAAGAAAAAAGAAAGATTTTTTTTACGATACATACGTGGGTTACAATCACGTGAGCATTTAGATCGAAAAAGCCGTCAAACCTTCTTAAAGCAAATATTAACGATTTGCAATTGAGGTCGCATTAATAATAACTTACGAGTGGTCAAATGTGTATACAAAGCGAACATTTTCTGCGGACAAATACGCATGTATATCGAACAACTCAATCAACTAATTGAGAACATGAATGAAAACACCTACATATCTGATCATATTATCAATAATATGTTAAATGAAAATTTCAATATTCGCTATTGAACAAAGGAAATGAAAAGAAGAAAAAAAAAAATCAATTATTACGATCCAACTAATTGCTAACAGAAATAACATAGAGCGCAATCAACAAAGCTACAGAGCTAAACGCAAACAAATAATTATGTTTACGAGTAAATGGATATACCAGTCATCTATTGTGGAAAAGGAGAATACAAGTGCCGGTATAATGTTGCGTGCATGCCGTCGTGTTATTAAATTTTAATTCACATGCGATCATCGTTGGCATACGCGTTATAGTTTTGTTAAGTTTTATATCATTGTCATCAACTGCTACATATATTATATATTATATGTCTGTATATATATATATATAGGCAGAACTATAGAAAAAAAAGATATAAAATTTTTTTGTAATTTTTTTAAACTCTTAACATGTACAGGTAGTAAGAGTACACCACAAATAGACGATTTTATGCAATTATTTGATAACTCTTAACCTTGCTGCAGAACAGAGCTGGCAAGACTCTCTCTTCCTGCTGCGACGGACCATTTGAAATTTAAAGAATTGAGATATTCTCTTCTGATATCCATAAAGATATCGATTCGGATCGTTACCGAAATTCCACATAATTTGCAATGATTTTTGCCAGACAAAGACAACTTCGCTATAGGTTAGCGTTAGCAGTTGTTATTGTAATCTCTCAACTTTTTGCTGTCTAATGAATTTCCTTTTCTTTCTTTTCTTTTTGGATCGAACCACCAGCTAAAACCTTTAAGAATAAATGAGGCAATACTCACTAATGATCAAGCTTTGCGAATGACTTCTCCGCCTTAAGCGATTTCGCAGACGACTTACACCGGATTTGAGAAGAGCAAATCCAAATGCGAACGATTTCATTCAAACTTACAGACGAAGTGATATTAAGTTTGCTATGAGCCCTCAACGAACGGTCGCATAATCGAGATGTGCGCCATTCCTGTTGTAGATAACCACACCCTGAACTTGTTGTTGCATATTTTCATTATGACTTTTTTAAACCCAACCACAGCGTTAGGAGTATATTATGCAAAATATTAGGTGTGTAACGGCCAAGATCTCATTCAGTTACTATCCCATCTTCTGAAATCTTGACACTCAATAATGGAAAGTGGACAACCTATAAAAGATAATGCACGTCTTATGTATTTAAAATGGAGAGAAACTCCCCAAACTGCAATATCAAGGGTTACTACATTCGTTTCAGTGCCTTTAAGATTGGGTTGTGGACGTTAATCTATTTGTAAGTATTAATACTTTGTGTAGAGAAATAGATAAGATCATTAGAAATAGCTGGGTTTGTGGCTATGATAGAGCCAAGGCTCATACATCTCTTCAAAAGAAACTGAAGAAGTCTTTTCAGGAAACTTTCAGGGGTGTTCAAAACATCATAAGGCTGCTGAGAATAAAGGAAGCATCTTATATGATTATATATAAAGATTATCGCGTCTTCTATCGAAAAACAATGCGATAGAACAGCATTTCGGCATATATATCGCCGGCAGCTCACTCCATATTTTCTACAAATTCAAAAGAAACGGTTGGAATTACGAAACGACATTGGCATCATCTTTATTGCAAAAATGGCAGACACCCAGAGAAAGTGCTTGATCTGGCCTTCCGCCATTTCATTTCACATTAATAGTATAGATCTTTTCAGAATTAGCTTTGAGGGAGTCCATGCTTCGTACACAATCTTACTATGTAAATATATGCATGACCTTTAATCAACCAAATCATTTTGCATTCGTTGAAGGGTATTCAAAGTACGGTTTCGACGCGCGTAAAATATTTTCCCAATTTATCATTTCTAGAGTGTGTCATTGCTTGCTTGTTCGCTTGCTTGAATGCCATAGCAAACCAAGTATTTTTGCTTTTATTGTTAAACAAACAACAAGTCATAATTCGTTCACATAAGTTACTTATTTTATTTTTTCAATTTTTTTTTTTTTTTTTTTTTTTTTTAATGAGTTTTGTTTCTTTTCTTTTTCTTCAATTTTTACGACCGGATTTCTTTGACTTCAAGTTTAAGGTGAGGCGAACCGCAAAGAGCAATAAAAGGAAAAAAAAAAACGAGAAAAACTAAATCGAACGTATGGATCCATGCATTATCTATAGAGAAGTGTTGATTGTTTTAATGCCGACTTTTCTGCTTTTAGTGTTAAGTTTATTTTAATTGTTTTCTTAAATTTGGCTTAAAGTAAAATAATAAATATTTTGCCTACATGCATATGTGTGTTTTTACATTTATTTTCTTTTTAAAATGTGCATGTGTGCCATAGCTCAAAGCCTTGCAAGTTACAGCTGTATTTATATAATATTTAGCTTAAGAGTTGTTTTCGTTGCTTAGTCCGAAGGTAACAGAGAATGTCTTTATTAAAATATCCGGCACTTATTATAGAATTGTTAAGATTTTCAATTCAAAAGTATGCTAATGCATATTAAATATAGCCGTTGGATAAGCTCGCAAGTTTAAAAACATTTTATTGGTTACATTTATCTCTAACTTTTATTGGGGAAATCATAAATTTATAGCGTTTTTGCTTTGTTTTCAAACATATTTTTGTATTACGTTTTCACATAAAAATTAATTACATAACGATCACTTTTATAGAAAGATGTGGCATTGACTTAATTAGCATATAACGTTGAAGTGTGCGAAACAAACAAGAACGGACGAGAGCAATGGAAAGAGCTGGAAAATGTAATTATTTACAAAAACGTTAATCGATTGTTTCACTTCCCGGTTAGTCTGTAGCAAGCATAGAAATTTACAATCGCTGCAAGTTGATAACGCATATGAAGCGAATCATCATTCAAAAGTCAAGATTTTTCGCTCACTTACAACTTTTTCTCTTTAAATTGCTCGAAGTAGCCCTTCAAGAGCTTACTCTTGTCACGATGCCAGTACGAGACAGCAAATAGCGAATAGTCATGCAGATAATAAAGAAGACTGCAGCAGCGACGTCCGTAAGATCCAACTTCGTTTGTTTGACCTGCTTTTCATTTACTTATATAGTTATTAGGAGCTACCTACCATAGTGACTTATAATAATAACATAACTGTAAGATTGGGATTAGACTAAATTATGGCTGAAGTAAACTTAAGCATGTAATGGCAACAGTCGTTGTATCTAAAAACGAAAGTAACTCAAAATCCGTCTTCATTCATGATCTCATTCATATGCCACAATCTATTCAATCAATCAAAATAGTGGGTACACAGGGGTTTGATGTCGTTAGGATGGCAGCTCCCTTGGGCAGCTTTGTTTTTCGACTATCAAGAATAATTCTTAGCACGTCCTTGGTGTTTTCTGGTGTAATCACATATTTTTGTTTTGTTTTAATGACCAATCAGAGGGTGACTCCCATTCGTGTAACACGGCGTGGAGGCCGGAAGGTAAGAAAAAGTGAAGAAAGGGAATGATATAGGGATATGAGCGCAGCCAAGTGGGTCTGTGTGCCCAATCGATAAGTGGTATGCCTTTACCAACTGAACACTCGCTTCAGCTAAGATCAAAGCAAACACGCGAGATATGTGTTTTTGGTCGCTCCTCTTACCTGCTCAGCTACTCTTACCGTCTGCATGACCTTGCTTAGAATCGGCGAACTATTGACAAATAATTGTTTTTCACGGAAGAGCGTCGTCATGAATGGCTTTTAAAGCAAATATAAGTTTGAACGGAATTTTTTGCTATCAAAAATAATGTTTACTTAGCACTCGAAATTCGTATTCGTCTTTGTTTTGGAACCGATAAGCAAACGAGAAATTCAGGGAATTATTGACCAATGCGTTAAATAAAATTTCTTGTTTTGGCAGATTTTCCTAGAAAAAGATAAAGGCATGGCACCTTTTGCAAAATGATCATTTTCTTTTGCTTAATTCCTCTTCACCATACCTTTGTAGCCCGTAGGTCTGTGCCCAGACCAGAAAATCGGAAACTTGAAATAAAGAATTCTGCATCTATTCTTTGGATGTTTTAAAACACAAAGGGTTATTGCTGGACATAATCGAGATTAATATTTGCACTTTTTTATTGGTGCTTTAGTATGTTAATTATCCTAACATGGACGTTCCGAATCAATAACCTGATGCCACAAATCGAATAACTTGTTCAATCAAAGAGCGTTCCCCGTCATTTTTGAACCAAGTTTTTTTCTGGAATATTTTCTCTTAGTTCAACAATATTTTCACTAAAAGTAAACAAGTGTTACGAACTTCGCTTCTCTCGATACGGTCCGTATCACTAGATCGTGCATATTATTTTCAAGAGAAATGCACTTCAGAGTTCTTTTAACTTCAAGTCTCTTTATTTACAATCTATTCTGTAAGGGTAGGATTATTTACATTTTACTTTGGCAATACTCTCGACTGCTCCACTCAAATATTCTTTTTCAACTCACATGTTGTCGTGCGACTGACTCTACCTTCTATTTATACACATTTTTCCAAGCATGTTACTATCACCTAACTTCATGGCTTCATTTTTAATCCGTTAACCTGCTTCTCCGCTAATCGTTTTCTTCGGCTGGCAGTTGCATGCCGCACCGCGAATGTGCACCTGGGTTTTTCCCTGTCTGCTTTTCCGCTAACCATTTTCGTCGACCGACAGTCGCATGACGCGCCACGAATATGCACTAGGGAGTTTATTACTTGGGAAAAATCAATCATTTAGCAATAATTGGATTTGGGATTTCCGTAATAATATTATTAAAATAATCGATTATTTTTATACCCGTCACTGAGGGATGATGAGTGCATTTATTCTGGCAAAACGTGTGCAATATCCAGGAGGAGACTTCAGAGACTTCACAAATATATAAACATTCTTGACCAGCATTAAATTCTAAATCGAATTAACCACGACCGTCTATGTAATGTCTGTGGTAAACATTCTCCTGGCCGCGAAAATGAAGATATCGTCTAAAAACTTGCAAACTTGAAATTTGAAAATGCACCACACTTTTTTAAGAACACGCCTACAATGCTCATACTTCTACATAACAAAAACCGTGAAAACTTTTGTTTTCTCTCTGTCTTGCTGGGCTACTCATAAACTACAGCAGACACGCTATATAAGTTTTCACAAAAATTATTCTACAAAAATTAAACAACGATGATGGGTATAAGAAATTCTGTCAACACCGAATCTAATTTCCTTACTTGTTTTTTCTATACCTTCAAAATGCACAGAGTCAAGCTTCAAAAACACGATAATTTTTATAAATTCTTCGCCGAAATGGACGACGCCCGACTGTTCGTCTACACATCTGCCCGTCTGTTAGTCCGTCCATCTGACCGGGTGTCCAACTGTGCCGTATCTGTGCTAAACATCTCCCATTTGCAAAAAATTAGTTATCGTCTACAACTTTGCAAAGCAGTTCGAAAATGGCCCAAATAGGTCAGAGAACACGTCCCACGCGCGCTCACATGTTTATGTAACCAAAATTGACCACAGGATATAACACGATATAAATTTCCACAAAATTATTCTACAAAAATAGAATAGGATGACGATGACGGGCTTAAAAGATTCGGTTGCAACCGAATATAATTTTCTTAGTTGTTGGTTATCTCAGATTTGGTTTAAAGTCTCTTTTCGAAGCAAGTAATTATAAACCGATACATTTAAATATTTCATATGAGTGCTTTGACTTTGTCTAAATTCGGTTATATAACGCCATAACATCGAGGCGTCTTGTATAGGATTTCGACACAAGTCAGAGAACTTATCATCGTAGCATCTGTTCATTTATGTAAAAGCCTTTTATCTTAAATCTTCCATTTAGAGACAATTTAGAAAATAGAAAATTCATTAAATTATGTTTTGACCTTAATTAGTGATGCTTTTAATTAAATGTATGTATCTTTAAAATGATTACACAAACAGATAAAGATTCCAGAAGAATTATTTCAGACATAAGCCACACATGCAAAACACAAACAAATACACGCCTAAGCATGGCGAGACAATTTAGTAAAATCTTGGGATACAACAATTTTAAATTAGAAACAAGCGAATCATATACTAAGCTATAAGCATCATCATCGTCATCGTCATCATCATCAATGTCATCATCATCATCAGTAAGCAATAAGAGAGTTGACTGAGAAAATGCAGAACATGTGTGTAAAAATAATACAATAGTTTTTATTTTTGTTTTTGTTTTTGTTTTTTTTTTTTTGATTTTCCTTTTCTTACTTCATTCGTTCAATTTATGTACAGTTATGAAATAAAGATAATTCCAGCATTTTCTTCATTCATTCTTATATGATAATATAATAATGTATACAAAGAAATCAAGCGCAACCATAGCAACGACAACAACCTCTGAAACAAATTGCTTTTGTGTTTATTTAAACTCTCTTTAAAATAATGAATGAATGAATGATTGAATGAAAGCGTCTGCCTGCAATTCTCAAGTGACATGTTTTATTTTGTATCCGAAAAAGAAAAAAAAAATTAAAATTAAACGACGATAATGACGAAAACTTGTTTAAATTTTTTCTTAAAAGTGACAGTTATCGTTGGAGAGAAAATGATTTTTCAGTTTTCCTCGTCTGTGTTGATGTATTCCAAAAGTGATATTTCTTCCTCAAGAATACACACTACCATCGACTCTCTGCATACATAGATTTATATATTTGTTCAGCTTATGCGTCTGCGTTTCTTCTTACTTTCTGTGATGTGATGATTATTAGTTTTGATGGCTTTGTTTGTTGATTTTTCCAAACATTTGATTTCATCCATAAGATGACATGACGACGAAGATGATTTTGATGTTAATTTTAATTCGTAAAGACAAAACAGCTGTACACTTTGGATAGATAGATAGCTTAAGAAGCTAATTTAAATGTTGTCTTGTTACTTAATTTTTTTTTTTAGATGAAAATTCATCTCTTCTAAGAAGTAAGGGAATAACAAGTGCTTTCTTGCGCTTGTATAAGAATCGCTTTTTAATTTAATTAAACTTGACAAACGTTTAATACGATTATACCTTATAATAAGGGAAGATTACTTACTAGATTTATTGTTCCCTTTGGCTACAAAACGAAGCAGAATTTCGACGAGGGAAACATGAGTCTTTATAACATTTTTTTGTTTATGACCAATCGCTCAAAGGATGCCTTCTATTCGTGTAAATCGTTGATTGTTCCATAGAAGGGAGGAAGGAGAAAAAAGTACGGAAGTGTTTGCCGCAGCCTAGTGATTATGTGCCCAATTTTGTTACGGCTTTACCGATCGACCATTCACTATACTACGACCAAAGGAAATTCTACCGCAGTGAGATGTGAATTCCCGAGCACTGACCTGGTCGTCGCGGTTCTTACCTACTCGGCTAATCAAAAGCACGTTACATTAACTCATTACACTAGTTCTTACCAAAAAAACGATACTTAGTCCATGTGTCTCGTCTAGTTGCTTGCGAGTCGTCTTAATCCACGGCGTGAACTTGGTTGTGAGTTGTTCGCGTACGTTTCACTTGTGAAATAACCAAAAAATATTAGTGTAAGGGACTAAAAAATATGATTCTTGTTGCTAATTGATATTTCCGAACTTCTTGAAATTATTCGTTCGCCAAATTGAGAGAACAACAATTATATTGTTTCGCGATTTCTGGAGCATTTCTCTCGTACTTTCAATTCCACCAATTTGGGCCAGAAACAAACCGCTTATTAAATTTCGACAACGTTCCTTCTTTAATATCATTACCTTTTTACAGTCAGTTTCATGCTGCCCAGTGACACAATCAGTCTACAATCTGTAAGAAACTGTGCTTTTTTGGGGATGACTAGCTTTCTCATGAATAACATGAAGGCTTTTCGTTCCTCGAATGTGTGGCAAACGTGTTCATTGACGTGTCTGTTGACTAGAAAACGACTTTAAAAAGTCCCTTCTAATGCATTAAACGAGTACTTGACTATAAATAGCATTGTTTTAACATTTCTAATAGCACAAGATTTTCGAATACTGTCGTAAATTATTTCTCATGTATAACATTAACGAAAAAAATGAGTTCATAAAAAAAAACAAAAGTTTTCTTACGTATCTCCACTAGCATTAGATTTTCTCATACCAATCCAGCTTTTTTTTAAAGCTTTTAGTACAAAAATCCAGGAGTGTAACTGCAAAATAGGTTACAAGTTTTAATATGCATTTATTACAAAGAGAAGTTTTGACGATGTCCTAAGTCGGATGTGTTGGCGCTGGCACTTTATTTATGTGTTAATTCTAAATTAACTTTTTCCAATTCACGATTAGAAGATCTCCACTAAATTAGCGTCTACGCCCTACCGTGGGGCTTCATTAAACGAAGCCAAGGAGTAGTCCACGAACGGCAGCTCGCAGCACTTAGGCCTCACAGGAAGATCATGCCGAAGTATTCGCAACACTATCGCTCTTTGATCTTTGCGGATCCAAAAGTTTTTTAACTATAACGTGTTAGGATTACCGGCATCACTCGTCCCAGTATTATGCGTACTTGTGAATTCGGGCTATCTGTACTTCCTTAATTGCCGTTCAACTTTTCGCCCATGTATTTTAAGGCACAGGGAGCAAATGTCAACCAGCTCGCACTACTACTTCTCTGACCAACTCAAGAACTCGCAGACGTTTTCGTTAAATCCAGAAGAGTCCCTATAGCGGCTGAAATCTTAGCAGAGAAGTCTGCAAACAGACGACTCGTGACACTCTTGATTAGAGTTCCCTTCGCCCTGAAGTTCCACGATTAGACGAATAAAAATAAAAAAACAAATTAAAATTATAATTTTTTACGAAAAGAAAATTTGAATCCTCTTCTTGACTTTTCTCAGTCACAGACAGGACGCGTTCGTTATTGGCAAGTCCTCCTTAACAATGTGCTTAAAGTAGCCTGTTTTGCTTATTTTACACGTCTAACAAAAAGGAAAAAGCAGAAGAACATGGAGAATATTAAGATTAGGAGAAAAGGACAATAATAAAATTAAGAACCGCTTGTTAATCAATTTGTGAACTGTAAGCTATAGCTTGCAAGATAATTAAATAATTTTTAGTAAGAAAAAATCTAAACATAAATTACTGTCGGCATCATACCTTAACCACATCAAAAATATAAGCCTAGAAAACAAGTCTTGTTCTGTAAGATTTTTTTACTCTCATTGATGGAGTATGCTGCGGTATATCACAGTATTTTGATAAGTAAACGGTAATGTTAATAGTGATTCCAAGAATTAGAAGTGGAAAATTAAAGCTTTGGAGATAAATTTTCTACACAAAAAAAAATCGCAGAGGAAATTATATAAGAGCGGCTCGAATTCATGGCAAAAAAGGAAAGACAAAATTGAGAATATACTACAAACTTTAATGGAGCAGAATCTTATTGTAATTATTTGAAAAGCCTCCGAACACATTTATGGCCGATTATTTGCGAAGAATGAAATTCTAGTCAGTGAATCAAGAAAAAATAATGCAGCCAAAGAGCAAGAGAATATAAACTTATGTTAGTAATCTGGGAATACAGGATAATAGGAAATTAAGATGTAAAGGTTAGAGCACAGTAGCAGGAACTAACTTCCCTTGGAATGGACAATGGGAGTACATAACGAAGAAAGGGTTCGCTACAAAAATGTTAGACTCCACAGCAAATAGTTGGACAAGGGAGGAGTATTTACTGATCCATCCATAATCTAGGAAAGAAAAAAACCAAACTGAGGGAAAAAGAACATTCTGAATAAAGCAGTTTCTTCAATAGCTGGAGCATTACTAATGCAATAATAAAAAAAATATCTAATCCAAATGAGCATTCTGATGACATAGAAGAAGAGGATTTTTGCATGCATACACTTGCATTAACGTAGCAACTTTTTAGATAACTTGTTGTTTAATTTCATCGATCCCTTATGAGCATTCAACTACTTATGTCTTAACTGCTGAATATGCAAAGATATATTTACATACTTACGCCAGTCCTTCAGAAAGAGCAATATCTTCCAAATGTCAAAACAAGTCTTACGGCTTTTCTCTTAATGAAATATTTTTAAACGTTACAGAATCCTTTTGAACATGTCTCCTTGTAACGCCTTCTATGCATAATTACCTTCTTTATGCCTAATTCTTCGTTTATCCCTAATTTCAAAGCTCATCGACATCAACGTCTAATGTATTTTTCTTTTATTATTTGCCACTGACAGTCTGCTACCCACACTTCTGGACACCTTGAACATCATGTTCAGCCAATAAGTACAGCTTAGAACGATTGTCTATCAACTTCGATGTAAACGCTTCAATCGACAATTATGTTAAACAATGTTATTAAGTATTTCCCGTTATACATATATACGTTCACATGCACATACGTGCAGGTAGAGACTCAGGTAAGCCTTAACGAAAGTTTGCAAATATTCCTATACGGAATTTCATGGAATATTTTTTTCCTTTCAATCAACTTAATATTTAATGGAAAGCAAGACTAAGCCACTAAAAAAGCTAAATACGTCATTCGAATACCTATTGCTCTGAAAATTACTAGTTATTTTGGAAAATTTTGTGCGTTGTTAGGATGAAAATCCACAGGCGTGTAATAATTGCATCCATAATTAGGGCTGTCGCTATTAACCCTATCGCTATTGGAGTGAATGCTTTGTAAAGCATTTATCCTGCGAAAATTGTGAGAACTGAGCGAACAATAGCAACATTTTCGGAATATTTTCATTCCATTATTAGTTTAGTCTTTCACTTATTATTACCCAATTTCGTGGGTGCTGGCAGACCACCACTTTAAAGTCTTCTTCTTAAGCTAAAGTTATATAAAATATCGGCTTTTTGCCTTGTGTCTCGCGAGCCCGTGAAGAATTTTGAAAGTCTCGACCAATTTGATCAATTCTCGTTTAATTAAGCAAGAAGGCGAAAGAATAAGCGACCATATGTGATTGAACCAACTGGGTGAAAAGTAAACCATTAGGTGAACTGGCAGACGGACAGACAGACAGACAGAGGAATTGAAAGATGATTGTGAGATTGTTTGGAGAACACTGACGACGGTCGAGCGAGTAGATTAAAAAACCGTAGCGATATTTATGAGACTGAAAAATAAATCATTACATCTCTCGTGATAATAAATTTAGTACACATTTTTATCGTCGGTGATGTTTATAACGACAAAAAAAAAAGTAAACAAAACGAAAAACGAGCAATAATCGTTGAGAGTAAGTAAGGTGGGGTTTCGATTACCTAAAAGCAGATTTAAAACTGAAAGAGAAAAACAGACAAGAGAATGAAAACTATGGAAAAAAAGCCACATAACTGACTTTTTTTATCTAACGTAAACTTTTAACGCTTTAATCCCAAAAGATGGAAAGACTTGTATTTTCACTCACTACCCCGCCAGGAAGTAATAAGATATTTCAAATTACAGCGTTATTATAGTAGAAATACTTTCAAAAAAAACTTCTTTAAAACAATAAACTTTCCCAACAAATGCAAACTTTTCACTTTAGTAAAAAGTTACTTACAATATTTTTAATTCTATTTTTTTTTTTTTTTTTGGCGCTTAAGTTGTAAGTCTTGCCATACGAATCCATTACTGGCATTCTTCGTTTCTAGGCACACAAACAAATATGCTTATCCTCATTTACACAATACCTGTCAATGACAAGAGCAGTGTACAAGTTTTACTATCCCGTATGCATTGCGTTATAAAAATTCCTTGGCGGTCATCAGTAATCAAGAAATACTGAGTCGATTTAGTTTTGCAAAAACTCGATAAGGAGCTAAAGGGGCTCCTGAAAACAAACGGACTGTACCTCTATGGTCAATGAAAAGTGTTGCAGGTTCACTTCAAAATTCCATGCGAATGTAAACCTGACCAGCCCAATAGTACGGCTAAGCAGCAAAGATCTACGTACTTGTCTTGCTCATTCGAAATTCATTCCAAGGGACATATAAGTTTAACACATACTTAGGCATTTTTAATAGAGTTAAACATCAGTTTGGGGGGCACCGCATTTATTGAACCTTAACTTTATTTCATACGATATCCGGGAGTGTTATTATGCGAAACTTTTTCAACAATTTGTACTTCTTTCTACCTTCTTTTTCTGAAAATAACTTGCGAGACATGTTGTGTTACACGACGAGTTAGAGGAATAATGATTTACGCTTCAATATAACACTTCACTTGGAACCGTCGTAGGGCCTCTTTGCCACATTCTCTGATCTACGATGAACTTCTTTTCTTTAGGCGGTACTAACGGTCTATCAGGCACGCAATCGCCATTTTAGATTAATGTGTCAAATAGGATGAAATCTATACATTTCGGTCAGAAGATGTACGGCTTTTCTTGAATTGTAAGTAGGAACGGCTTCGACATAATCTCTATGAAAGTGTAGCTTGTTTTTTTTTATTTTTTGCATGAAAAGCGCGTCAATGATTACCACTTAAAATGTACTCAAAAACCATCTAAAAACCAATTGATAGTAATGGCTGAACATATGCCTTCCTTCGTTTTTCCAACTCACACCCATATCTTAGACGACAATTGTTTCGAGTAGAAAAAAACGTGAGAATAGGTTTTTGCTTTTTTTTCTTTCAGCTTCGTTGATTTATTTGTGTAGTTATATTGTATGACGAGGTAGGGCAAACAATACCGAAGATGTTAAGGAAAAACTCATTTTCGTATAGTGTTGAAGAAAAATACGGTTTGATAATAAAAGATGTTTAGAATACGTAATACACTGATAAAAACGTAAAACAAAAAAGGCGACAGTACCTGAGAATTAATAGCACAATAAAATTTCTGCACAAAAGCTTTTACGTGAAAGTATTTAGTTGGAATTTGGAATAATTACCAAAAGCTTCTAGTACTCGGCGGAAGGGAATCTATGTCTTTTGTCAAATTATTCCGAATAGTTGTTCAGATATCTTAGTAGATAATCGGCACTGTATGTTCTCAGCGAGGAACTAAACCATAAATATGGTAAAAAATTACCTTTCAGACTTCCATTTTTCTTTTTTCCACCGCATCAGCGAATTTACATGAATTACCCTAGTAGCTGAAAGATCAAGGTTGACTTAAGCGCCTCTGGATTCATTCATGACGAAAGTTTATAAAAAAAAAAGTGTATTTGACAGGAACAGGTGGTTGTCTAGAACTCTTCCTGTAAATCACTCTTCTAGTTACCTAATCATGGAGAAAGCCAGTTACCTAATCAAAGTGAAAGCCTCTTCTATATTGCAATTCCAGTGTGTAGGTCTGCAGCCAATTTTTTTGAGCCATTTTCTTCTCTTGGCGAATGTTATACTTACTGTCAACCTTTAGTTGAGAAATTAATTCGGCTAAGAAGTTTAGTACGCCAATGGGACGACCAAAGAGGTCTACTCGGAAAAAGGTAAATTTTTGCGAGAGCTGAACCATTGCTATTTTATTTACCAATAACTATTAAAAAAGCCTTTATCCTCTCAATGGATCTTACAACGGGACGTAAGTGAAGAATTTGTTTGCATAAAATAATTGATTTTTTATAATATACATGATATCACACTCGCTTAACATAGCGGAATCTTATACTCGTCGATGTTTAACATTGTGTTCACATCCTGACATAAACGTGAGTGGTGATGAAAGCGAATCAAAAACGTATTATGCTTCGTCAATGCTTCAATTATTGTAGGGAAGAAGAATATTCTTAAACTTAATAAAAAAATCTGCAAAATCTTTATAAGACGAGCGACGTCCTTGTAAGATTGTCAACGCCCTTACTTTCTCACGGTTGAAAGGTCTTGCGTTCACAACAATTCAATAATAAATAACGCGGATTGCCATTAAGGTGTAAACTACTTAAGAGAGTTAAGCACTAGTCATTAATAAGAATTGGTACAAAATCTGATTATTTTTTATACCCTACACCACTTGTCGCGCAAGGGTATATTAAGTTTTGTGCGATTATATACAAGCCCAAGAAGGACTTAAAATAAACACATATTATATTATACCGACCGATTCGGAATCAGTTTCTGAATCGATTTAAACTTGTCCCCCCCGTCTGTCCATTCGTCTGTCTTGTTATGTTCAACCTACAGGTCGTAATTTTTGACATATTTTGATTAAATTTGCTAAACTGATGTGTTTTGGCCCAAGAAGAAATGCTCTTGAAAATGGTTTCATGGGTTCAGTTTTGCCATATCGCGTCTTCATTTAAAAAGGATAATGTTGGATATTTAATGACGGGCTGTGGCCAATTGTAATGCTTTTACTTGCATCTAAAAGCTCCTTACAAATCACTTTTCAACTTGTTAATAAAACTAGAAAACAACGAGAGTGTCGCTATTCAAAATTGCTGATTAAGTCAGAAAGATATCTATGTATATATGTATATCCAACGCATATATCACTTTTTCTCTGCTCTTTTCAAAGCATTTTTAATCACCTAAACTTTGTTTGTTTGCAGTGTAACAGTGTATAGTTTACATATTTTTTCTATTGTTGTTGTTAAAATATATAACACGAATATCCTTGGCTTGGGCTTTGATGGCATAACATGAAATTCTCGTATAACTTATAGTGCTTCGGTTTCCTCGTTTTAAGCTGGTTTGCTTCTTTGCCTTGAGAGTGTTGTTTGTTTCATAAAACGTTAGAAAGGTATTATGAAAATGTAAATGCACGTAACGTATGTACATTTAAGTACGTATTTGTATATTCATATGGGTTACTAAAGTGAATTGTTTCATTTTCATTTGATTCTTGTTGTTATTGTTTTCAATTTTATGAACATTGTATTGCCAAACACAGACATACTTTTTTAACACTCTACACGTGCTTAGAGTTTTCGCTTTTTCTTTTTTTATGAACCAGGAGCGAAAGGTAGAGAGTGTATTCACTTTGTCAAAATGCTTGGAACACTCGAAGAGCAGTTTCAGCAACCCTACATATTCGTATCAAAGATATCGTCCGTCGTCCTGCGGCCAATATATCTCCGGTCATAAAAATTAACACTGACAGCTGTGGCAGGCAAGTTATTGAAAATGACTTAAACCAGTGAACTTTTTTTAAAAGCCAAAAAAATAGTTTATTGTTCATCACGTACAACTTGGTTAGACACAGGGATACAAATTTCATTGTACCTTCTATGGGCGATCCGATAGCACCGACCCGATAGACGGGAAAAATTGGCCAAGCCTACTCAACGTTATAGAGTGTCACTCTATACTATTTCATTGATTTCATTAGATTCGCCCCTTGTTTAAACATGAAGGTACAAAGCGTCGACCACAGCTGAACATAATTTTCTTATTTGTGCTTTTTAGAATTTTATATGCATTATTGTTGTGTAGGTACGCGTACGTGCTGTATTATGCAAAAAGTAATAATAATAATAATAATAAAAGGGTCGCCATTACTTCAATTCGGTGAAAATCCTAAGCATGCTTACTTTTTAATACAAAGGTGTTGTAAATGCAGTAACCGCTGAAAGATGTGGAAAGTGGATTTGGTCCTTCAAAAGCAAACTTCAGAGAGTCCCTAAAATACTCACACTGTTGATCCGTTTAAGGCCCATGTATAATGTTACAGTAGGTTTGTTCTTCCATTCGCTCTCTGAATTTGGTATGTTGGCAGAAACGAAAGCTGAAGGGCAAAGGGACATATGTCTTCCTGTAAAGCTTCCTGCAACGCGGTAGATACGTTCCGTATCATATGAACCCCTGTTTTACGAGTCATGAGTCGTTCGCGGCCCAAAGTCATTAACTTATTTTTAATGTTGTTATATTTAAAATAACTTTCTTTGCCAATCAAACCTAAGATACTGCGTGACAACAATTTTTATAGCCACTGGATAATAAATGCCTTTTCCACAAGCGGGAAAGGGACACAAAGGGAGAAATGTATAAGACCCTATCAATATACATTTGCTCCCTCTTTTGCATGTTATACAAACAATGTCACCATGTTTCAACCTCTTATATGAACACGCGTTCTAGGGTGATCCACTGCACCAAACCCAGAAAACAATTTTAGTGCAATGCTTTGGTCTTAAAATCGATAAAATTATATCATAGTGTGCTGTTTAAAAGCCCATTAGAGAATAAGGCCCACTGCCACGCACTCAATTCAAAAACAATTGCACAACTTTCTCGTATCGGCTCAAGGTAAGCACCAATGCATAGACAACCTCCTTGCCTATTTTTGATGAAAGTAACTTCGTTCTGAAGTAATGTTAGAACAATTTTTTAATGAAATAAATTGTTCAGCAAATATTTCATTCGTCGGTGTACATCTTTACTTTTCGACAAGAGAAGCGCGAAAATGCATTTTCCTAAGGCTAGGAATGATAATAGGACGAAAAGTAATACCTTTAAGGTTAGTTGAATTACGATACTTCCTCGCTTATCGCTTTCCATGATTAAACTTTTGCAGCATTAGCTTATTTGTTAACATCCTGTCTGAAAGCTACTAATTTGCGGCTTACTAGTTACGGAATATGATTTATGGGTGAAGATGAACTTAAGCGGTGCAAAGTCATAGAAGAACGCTCGTAACAGTAAATGAGTTGTGGTCGACTTCGTGCTAAAGTGAGTTTGTAATTTTGGACTTTGAAATTTTGTAGCATATTTAGACCAAAGTTCGTTCCCAAACTTGTACAGCTTACTTAGGCATGCAGATTATTAAAAGATTATTAGAAAGTAGAAGAAATTTGTTTGCCAAAAAACCGCAAGGTGGCTTTGTAGGTTACAAGCCATTTTAAGTTCAGTCTGAATATTTTGTTGGCAAGATAATTTTTTACGTAAGCCCATAACAGACGGGGGCATACTTCGCTAATGTCTGCACTTGCGGCTAATGTGAAGATCAAAGATGTCAATATTACATTGCGAAAATATTTTCTGGTACCAGACAATTATTAGTCCGCTAATGGGTTTTTGTATTTTTGAAATTAATTATCACTTGCGTGTCAAATATGTATGCATTGTTGCTTGCCACGTTGATAGACATAATTTTTGTTACAACTCTCCATTAAACACCATTTTCTGAATCGGTTATAGTCTGTGTGATCGTCCACAAACAAGTAGGTCAACTTGCTTGTCCAAAAACAGTCGTCTTAAAGATAGCAATGTTTCGACATCTTGCTAAGAAATCTAATGCGTATGAATTCACATGAGAAATCAATCAATGTATATATATTGACACTTTGTGCACGTTGACAAGGTGTAGATAGATGTATATATTATCAAAAGAAGTAAACCGTATATGTATATACAAGGAGTTCAAACAGCAATTCAGTATATGTTACAAGGATGTATATAATAATTGTATCAAAATCAACGATTTAGATATGGTATCAAGATATATATGGATAATCAAGGGAAATAAGGTGCATGCGAACAAGCGAACGTAATAGGGAATCAATAAGCATAAGTGTATTAACCACAAGGCAAAAGTAATAGTCGTAAAGAAATACCTGTGTCGTAAAAAATTGAACAGATAGACGCATTACTCTGAAAAACATTTGGAGTGGATTTGTACTGTTGTAGTGTTTTGCCCAACGGTTAACACCAATAACTGAGATTATGGACAGCCTCACTAACTGAATTTGAGAGGTTATATAGGACGGATGCTGTGTATGTCTAGCAAACTAAAATTTTCCAATTTGGCGTACGTCCCTTCACCCTTAATGAAAGCATCAATTGAAGTACGTGACTTTGATTCTCTAATATCGAAAACATCCTTAATTATAGTACGTAGACCGTCGCAACGAGGCACATCGTCTGAGGCAGTACTGATGTAATCATCATGTAATGTTCACTCGGCACTTTCATAAAGTACAGAATTCATAAGAATAGAATCGAAAATTTGTGCTTCTTTGGTAAATTTACTTAGATTTCTTCTCGGCTTCCTTAATTCCTTCTGGCAACGCTATATCTATCCACTTCGGCGGGACAATTCGACATTTTGATGTTTTCTTACACGTATGGCTATCCATAAAAGCATTACCGACATTAAATGCAAAGGTTCAATTGAAAAATTTGGATATCACGAGTCTACGGAAAAATGGGCTGCCTCAGCCTTAAACGGCTGAAATCACCACGAGGTCTGCATCTTCAGGTCTCTCTGGTTTTAACATTTACAAGCATTCCTCTTTTATATACAAAAAAAAAAAAAAAACAAACAATTACTGATGCAAAACATGAACAACTTAGCTTCAAACAAAAAACCCATGTTTTTGTATCTGCAAAGACGGGGGTCTGTTGCCAATGGGTTTGTTGTTGCCAATGTTTCTGCAAAGACGAGGGCCTATGTATTTTGCTGTAGCCAAGACCACGTGTTGCACACAAAAAACCCTTGTTTTAGTGTCTGCAAAGACCAGGACCCGGTTTTTTTTCAGCTGTTTTTATAAGGACTTGACATTCAAGGAAAAAAATATTAAATTAATTAGGAAAAAAATTTCGCAATTGTTAATTTTTGAATTTTGAAAACAAATATCTTGCTATGAAGTCTCATCTGACATCTGATTGTGAAGATGATGAGGATAATTTAAAGGCTGCTTAACTTGAAGGCCTCTTCATTTTTGTGGTCAATACCAATTTATATACGAAGGAGTCGTCTCGCTGAACAGATGCCTTGAACTTTATACGCAATGCTCTTCTTCTGGATTATTGTTCAATAATAAAGATGTTATGGGTATGGTGTTTGCAAACACCCAACTACTGATTCTTCTATGGATAACCTCAAAACACCACTTATCCGTTTCGCATCTAATTCATGTTCTGTTTATAGGATGAGAGATATAATGGCTATTATTAGATAGCAAGTAACTGCTAGCAGCATAAATTAATTCATATAATTCGCAGAATTAAAGTATTTTTTTAAAGTCTTCGCAGGCATCTCTAAGGGGGCGTTTCAGACAGTTTAACAACCAATCCAACACAAGCAATGATTAAAAATGTTAAAACAATTGTTTGGAGTTTCTAATTCATTTTCATTTCTATGTGAGGCGAGAGAAAGCCAATTATTATATGGACTGGCGTTTGAAGTCACTTAAAATTGTCCAAAATATAATAAAAAACTCGGACAAGTTTAGGTTAATTGTAGGCAACGATTATGTTATTAAGATTTTTTTGAATTTCTTTGATTTTGACTAAAACATTGAACCGAAAATTACCGCAAGAAGTGCGAGTTATTGGTGGCTTCCGTTTTCGTATTGATGACTATGAACAATACGCAGTGTTCATAGAGATAAGGACTTCGGTTCCGAAAATTTTTGCTGTGGAGCGATTACAACGTCTAACTATATATTAACACTTGCTGTACATCTGTGCCCAACTTTTGTAGTGGATGAAAATTTAAAAATTTTACGTGTAATTGCTGGCACCAGACGACCATTACAGCGAAACGTTCACCGATTTAGCCTAACGATGATGAAATAATGGATCCTTATTAGTTTGCGCAACTACCCAACCTGAGATCTGCAGCGATATTGTACAAAATTATGATTTTTATAAAATTTCTGCCACGAAATGTCTTTCAATCTTTCAATCTGTGCATACCTAGCGGAAGCACACACATTTAATAACCCGTCTGTCATCCGATTAATGAGTACCTTTCGTTTTTTCACATTTCATGTTGTGTGTGAAACTCTTTTTTTGTAAATTGTACAATAAATTCAAAGCATTTAACTTGTAATTATAATAAAAATATGTTGTTACACCATGCACCGTGAGATATTTGAGGCAAAAAAAAAACCAAATAAGATATTGTGCTTTTATTATTACTATTATTATTGTGTTATAGATGGAAAAGAAAGTCAAGAGGTACGCTTGTCTCAACGTTAAAATTGTTCGATATTAATGTCGTCTTTTGGTAAGGGCTCTTAAGTCGTGGCTTTAAATATTGTTTTGACGAACAATCGAATATGAACAATCTACGAAATATTTGAACCTAGTCAGCCGCTTTACAATCATTGTAAACGATAATTATTCATTATGCGACCATATTTTGCCTTAGTAAGACACTACTCACTTAGTCTTTTACACTAATACACTTACTCTTGGATATACTTTAGTTATTGAGATAATTGTAATATAATTGATAAAAATGTAACTTACAGCTGCTAAATAAAACAATTATCTCTTCTGCCTTACTTTCAAGAAGATCTATCTGCTTTTTTCTTCCTGTCCCTGTGTGATATTTGCGTAAAGAGACAAGAATACAATAAGATAGGATAAGAGTCTAGTCTAAGTGCAAACGAAGAACTTTGCTACTCACAGTTTTAATCGTTTATATCGTTCAGATGTGCCTGCACTCACACTCGAGAATATATATCAATATTCCATTACCTCCATTATTTCCGTCAGCTTTAAAATTAAGTGGTTCATGTTCTAAAACACTTTTCACCCAGACAATGGCTTGAGTCGACTTAATGAAATATTGAAGATTTATGTTATCGATATATTTATCTCAGTATCTCCATAAATTTCCTGCTCTGACTATTCATGCGTCTTTTCCCCGCGAAAAGGTAATCCTCATTCGATTTGGGTAAAGTCGCAGCTCTCTCGAATCATTTATCGGTTGATTATCTTCTCAGTTCTCGTTTGGTGAGTTAATATTTCGTTCCGTCTGTTTGTGCGCCTTGGTATCTCTCCTCTGTCAGCAGGAACTTCTAAGTAAATTAAAAGAAATTTGTCTGGAGATTTGTCATTCACTATCACACACGCACCTATCGTAGTTTTTATCTATCAACCTTCTCTCGTTTTGTTCCACGTCTCTATGAAGGCGTCCATTTATTTTCTGTTCAAGAAGATTTTAAGCTCTATCTGTTCAAGCTTTCGTCTCTCTTGAGCCGTTAGTCTGCCGATCCATCAGAGCAAGTACCTGTTTAGAACTCTGTCTTTTTATTTATCACGTGTTCTTCTTGCTTGTTCTGTTCGCCGACACATCTATTCCTCAATTATAAAAGTGGTGCAAAATGTTCTCTCAATTAACTTTTGGCGACTCGAGCATGAAAATGAATATAATCTGGAACAACACATTGATCTTTTTGACCCATTTGCATCAATAACGGTATAAGGTGTCGATTTGAAAATTGATTTTAACGTAACCCTTTGCACTCCTAATTTTTTTTAACCTTTCGTTAACTCCTCAATTCATTTGCAAAAAAGACATAAAACGTGATGTCAATAGAAAGTCGTATTAGAATATATAAAACGCGCGATTATTATTCTAAATAATACGTGTGTTACTGGAAACTGGGTTGCCAAAATCCGTCTGTCTCCGAAAGATAAGACCAAAATTTCAAGTTAAATTGCGCGGGTATCAGAAATATTTTCTATTCTAAACTGATTATTAGCGTTTGATCGGCGCTTGGTTTTGTGCGACATAAAACGTAAAATGAATGGAATGAGATGGGTTTTGGACCTAGAAACAATCGATCAATCAAGCGAATATCACGCAAAAGTTAAACCAAAAAAGTCGCGCCAAAGTCATTTAAATATCAGCAATAATTTTTATCGATTATCGTGACGTTGTGCACCATGAATGCCTGTTATACGGAACAGATTTGGAATAGTAGGTATAAAAAAGAAAAAACTAAATTGGTCATAATTTTTTGATCCAGTAGTTTAATGCCCACCCAAGCTTGGCAATGGAGCATCACGTGTAAAAAGCATGACTTCGAATCGTGGAACGATAATCGCCATAGAAATGCGAAAGCTTAAAAATATATATACAAAGAAAGATTTTATTAAGAAAATATTTCGAGGAAGTCTCTCCTTCTAAAGCTCAAGGACGTACGTCGCAATTTTAACATGTATATATAGATATGATAGAAAGTTTAAGATATTTCTCTTTTATTTCCCTGAAACGATGAAGGAGTAAATACACTATCTTTTATTTATTTATTTTTAATGAAATAATAGAAACTGTGTATGAAGATTGAGAGCGGCGTGTTCTTTTCTTCAATCCAACAATATTTATATGCGCTTTTTTTTTGCCCTTCTTGGAAGAGCACGCGATAGTTTTAAATTCTTTTTAAAATTCTTTTTTATTATCTTTCGTTCCCTTCAAAAGTATCATTTCATTTATTACAGCTTTTATTCTGCTTCTTCACAAGTCTCGAACCGTACAGCAGTGAAACCAAATGCTTAACAAAGGGATAGAGAGAGATATTACACAAGGCATATAATGTTGACCGGAGCAAAGCAACGAACCCGCCTACATACTAACTCAAACTAAGGCAAAGAAAACATACTTCATTCATAAAAATTTGAGATGAGCAGACATTGCGCTAAAATCTTCCGATCCGCATAGTAAAAAGAAGATCAACATGCAAACGCCAGTGGACGTAAAGTAAATAAAGAAATGAAAGTAAATAAAAGTCAGTTGTTAAAGACATAATTTTTTTTCATTTTCCTATACCGGATAGGTTAAGTGGTGTCAATCAACTGTGAAAGGTGTAAAAAATTCGTTTAAAGCCAGCTTAAGTCTCCGCCGTTTTTGCTTGCTTTGCTCACTTTCAGTGGCTTTAAAGTGATTTCCATTTTAGTTTTGGTTTTTCGGTAGGTTTTTAAATTGTTTTCATGTTCTGTTTCGTTTCGTTGTTCTATCTTTTTTTTTTTGATATATCGGCGGCTTTTGATGTAGTTATGTGGGTTTTCTTTGTTACAAATTTTTTAATTGTTGCTGCCACTTAATGTTTGCGTTTACGGTTCTGGGCAAGAAAAATTATTTGAATTAAAAAATACATTTAAAGAAATTAGTAACACTGATATTTGATAGTTGTAACGCCTTTTTTATACCCATCATCAAAGGATGAGGGGTATATTGACTTTGTCAAGTCGTTTGCAACGTTTGAAAGGAAGCTTCGTTGAGCCCACAAAGTGTATGCATTCTTGATCAGCATCAAATTCTGAATCGATTTAAACATGTTCGTCTGTCCGTTTGTCGAGTGATGAGTGTGAACATTCTCCTAAAGGCAAAGATGAAGCTATCGACTTGGAATTTGGCAGAAACATCGAATGTTCTTACGCGCAGGTAGGCATTGAAAATAGGCCAAGTGCCTTTAAGGACACGACTCTAGTATTACGAAAAGTGGGAACACCTCCGTTTAGCTTTTTGATCGTTACTCAAAGCAATAGCAGAAAAATGTACCAGAAGCTTAACGCATATTCTATATAGCACATTCTGCTGTAGTACCTGTACAAGAATAGAAGAAAAATAAAGCGCACCTTCCCAATATTATATGTAACCCGCAGAAACAACCACAAGCAGTATATAAATTGTTGGCAAATTTCAAATTTAAAATGCAGCTAAGCCTGTCCGCCTGTCCATCTGTCCGTCCGTTCCCGTCCCCCGTCCCCGAGTAGCGTCTGTAGTAAACATTGTCGCGTTAGCTCAAATCGAGATAGCGCCTACAAACTGAAAAAAAAATTTGGAAGTAACCTAAACTTTTCAAAGGACACGCCTACAATACCCACAAAGTTTTCAAAAATCAGTCACGCTCACTCCATATTTTGTGGCATGACAATTTAGTTCTCTTACCCTTTTTGCCTCTTCTAGGATAACAGTGATGGGTATAAAAGATTCGGTCACGACCGGACATAATTTTCTTACTTTTTTTTACATAAAAGTTGCTCCAACATTTGGAAAAAATTGCACGGTTTTCAATTTCACACCTGCAAAAAGAGCAATTAAGTGAACGATTATTTGGTGTTTCGAGTTCTAGACAACTTTGCTTATCAGTAAAGATAATCAGTAAAGTTGCCCACAGAAGAGGCCTTTACGTACGAGCAAGTTCTTCTTCTCTGCGCACAGAATTTGTCCACCAAAAAAGGCAGCATTTCAAAATAGTCGAGATGCTGCAAAGTACGTTCGTCTCAGCTTTGTTGCTCAGCCTTTTATACATGAATAGGACTACAATTGTGTTTTATTAATGGAAATAATTCTTGCAAGAGCTTCGGGTATTTTTTGAAACTCTTAAGCGGAGCGAACAATACGCGTGTGTACACTTACGAGTCTCTTTTAAATATCAATGAATTGTTGTAAAATATCATTCTAAATAGTCTGATAAATACAATTTCGATTGACAGACACAAAAATTGTGATTGAACGATTTTTATCGCACAACGTACACGTGAGACTGAACTTCAAAATACAAATGTAATATGGCAGTCTTACCTTTTTAAGTTTGCTTGAAACAAGAAGTATCGTGTACTTGTATCTCCTTACCGCACTGGCTACTTTTAGTCTCAAAATACTATGGAAACTGCTAACAACAATGACAACAACAAGACAACAACAAGATATACACGCTTCAGTTGTTTTCAACAAACGATTTTTCTATTGTGATACTGTCTGCACCCGCATTTTTTTATGACAGCTGTTAACTGTCAGTTAAGACAATGATAAAAAAGTGTGGTTAGAGTAGACAAGTGGGTTCATATTTACGCTTACATTTGGAATGTTTAATATGCTAAATAAAAACTGACTTTGATCCCGTGTTTGTGCCCATATCGCTCTTATTCTCTCTCTATCTCTCTTTCTCTCTCTTTCTCTCGTACGGTCGATTGACTTTAAATAATATTTAGTAATGCAACTAAATTTCATATACCGACAGATAATACATCAAACTGTCTCATCTACATATCTTTTTAATAACTTCATTTCATGTTACTTCACTCTCAACATACATGCAGCGTAGTAGAAGATCTTGTCTAAATAAAACATTTGGTTGATCATCACAATTCATATTTGACGTAATTTCCATTGTCCATTTATTTTCTTTTTTTCGACATAAAGTTTATCACTCAGGGTAGGTGTGTTGATTAGAATTATTATTTGTATATATGTATGTATAGTTAGCCATGTCTAGAAGTAATCATCTTTTTATGCTAATTGAATGAACATATGATTATGATGTTCATTTTTATTTCATTAATATTTATGAGCTTAACACAAGTATCTTTAGAGCGTGGCTCTTGAAATATCTAAGAAATATTTCATTAAAATAACAAACGGGCATATTATAGCCATATCATGTTGTAGACAATAGCATTTAAACAGAAAATAATCTGCTTTGTGGGCGAATCTTGCTTTCTTAATTAAGTTCTAGTCTAGCGAATCAATAAAATAGTTTCTATACAGGGAATATAAGAAGCAGAGTCTCAGAAGTGTTTGCAAAGCATAGAAACGTGTTTAGCAAAATTGATTTATCATGAAAGAAAGACTAAATTGAACAAATTCCCTATATTGCTTTTTTCTGTTTTATGGGTTAAGGCCAAAAACCATAATAAGCCGATTTGTAATAAGTAAGAAAATTGTACCCGACTGTGACTGAATCTTTTATATCCATCGCCATTACTCTAAGAAAAACTCATAAAAAAGGAACAACTACATTTTTATACTCTGTAATCCCTCTTCGTGGAATGTGTGTGGAAATTTATATCGTGTGTCCGAAGCAGATAACTCGGTTTTTGCGACCATGAGTACATTTACTACAACAATTAACATAGACAAGTCAGACAGACATGTTTAGATGGGTTTACATTTTGACAAAGGAATGAAATGTTTATATAAGTGCTGCAGGGTCACTAATAAAATATAAATTAGATAATTTTATCGTTGTATCTGTTGTGGTTGTGGTGTTAGGTAACGAGCTAGAAACCCATATTCTTTTATTTCTGAAAATAGATGTGATCTCACTTTATGTTGTGCTGTAGGCATATCCTTTAATTGGTTGGCCCAGTCATGCGTGCAAAAACTTCGAAAGTTTCTGTCAAAGTTGCAACAGATAGCTTCCTTTTTACGATCACGTCTAAACGGTTTTAAGCTTTCTACGATGATGGGTAAAAAAGGATCTTTACAAAGCATAGAACGAATTATACTTTTTCTTTCCGCCGTTTATGATTTAAACATTTGCTTAGGTGTTTAAGTTTGTTAAGAAAATCAGTTAAATCGCTTATATTTGCTTACGAAGCGCCACCTGCATCTTATTAGAACATTATACTTATATTTTATATTACACCTGAAAACTGCATAAAAATATCTTTTTCAAGTGGTTTATTACTTCGGCGGCTTTTGTACTCAAAATTGGCAAACATACGCATACATCGAATAGAACATCGATCACAAGTTCCCACGGAAAATAAACAGATTTAGCTATGTCCGTCTATCCATCCACCCGTTGTATGTATTCAAATTTGTACGGCCGCAAAAATTGACATAAACAGCTGTAGACACGTTTTTCGGAAGGCACAAGCTTCTAATAAAGTTTCTTTCAGTACAAGTAATAGGTTTTAAAGTAAAAAAAAAAAAGAAGAAAATAACCCAATATATCAAAGTCTTTTTCCTTCCTTTTTCCCTTCTCAATAAAACATTCTTCAAATATCTACCAAGGCTTCAAACGCGCTAGCACATACGACGGCTCTAATTGAGAGTCGGTTTGGGTAACATTAGTTGCGTTACCTATGCGATAGCCTGTCGAAAGTGCGCTTGCAAATGCAGTCTAAAAGAAACAAAATGCACGGGGATGCGAGGGCCTGTTCACTAAACCACGTCTTGATAGGCTCTGGTCGCCGAACTTCTTCTTCAG
>CCAG010007786.1:0-41281 GCA_001077435.1 Glossina morsitans morsitans | reverse complement strand
GTAATTATCAGCTTTGAAGCTTGCATTGCTCATTGGATTTTATAAAGATATAAAAACGCTGCAAATTCGTTGTAAATCAATTAAACATTGTGTGATAAACATACGAGAAGGTACAACTGAGTGCAGTCACTTTAAAACAAAAAGGAAAAAAAACACTCTAAAGCATAAACATAACATAAACAATATGTTAAAAATTGTAAGTGAAAAATTAAAAGGGAAAAGATAAAATATTTTAGCAAAATAAAAATTGTGGAAAAATCGAAGGACTCGTTTGTTTTTTTCTAGAGGTTCTCATGGAACGTTTTCGTTTATCAATTTTCAGATTATCCTTATCTGGGCTTTGATTGCTAGCGTAACTGCTGCTCCCGGATTCTTGGGCGGGGGATATGGTGGTGGCTATGGAGGCGGCTATGGCGGACATGGTGGAGGTGGAGGTATTGCTGTCTCTTACGCAGCCGCTCCTGTAGCAGTTGCCGTGCCAGTTGCTAAGGTCGCAGTGGCTGCCGTACCTGTCGCCAAAGTTGCCGTGGCAGCTCCGGTTATTGCATATGGCGGTTACGGTGGTGGCGGTGGCAAATATGGCGGCGGTTATGGCGGCGGTTATGGCGGCCACGGTTGGGGCAAATAAATCTATTTAGGAAATAAACAGTTTTCTAATCGATTATCTGTACGTTTTCTGTTAAAGGAAAATATGATAAATAAAGTGTTTTGTTCGTATTTTTGATAATTTTTCGTTTTTCTTTTTGTCCTTTTTGTCCTTTTTATCCTTTTTTTTCTTCTCTGATTCAAGTCTTTCAATAAAACAAAATCGTTAATAAAAGAAAATCACAAATTGACTTTTTGTACCGCACAGCTTTGTTTATCTGGTGGTGTGTGTGCTTGAAATGATTTTAACTTTTATTTCGCATGAAATTTAAAAAAAAAAATTCAAATTAATATAAAATATTTGTTATATGAATACGAATACAATATTAATACACCCCTTGCGGTTAAATGGTTAAAGTAACTAACGTTATAGGATGAGGGTATTGACAACAATCGATATATGTATATGAATATTGACAAAACTCGATATATATGAAATATTTGGAACTTAAATATAAAGTAACAATTTGGTTTAGTTTTGACTTATTATTAAACAATTAAACTGAAAAAAAAGGTGGTAAAGTTTTATTTTAGCGATTTACCAACCATGGCCGTGTCCTAAGCCTAGACCGCCGCCAAGCGCTATTGCACCGCCCAATCCATGACCGCCCAAGCCACCCAAACCGCCGCCCAAACCGCCACCCAAACCGCCACCCAAACCACCACCCAAGCCTCCGCCAAGGGCACTGCTTACTGAAATGGCAGGACCGGCAGCCACAGCAACCGGTGCTGTTAATGGTGTTATAGCTACAGGTGCGTGAGATATAGTTTTAGTAACAATTGGAGCGGCCGAAATTGTTTTAGTAACGACAGGTGTTATGGTCTTTGTAATAATTGGTGTTGCTGATATAGTGCGAGTGACAACAGGAGCTATAGCTATTGTTGAACCGCCACCGACAGCCAATCCGCCACCGAGACCACCGCCACCACCACCTCCACCACCTCCAAGTGCGATTCCGCCACCAAATCCACCCAAGCCGCCAAGGCCATGACCACCTAATGAGGCTAACTCAATACCTCCGCCGCCCAGTGCCAAGCCGCCGCCGCCAATTACACCAGCCTGGGCAATATAAACGCAAGCAGACAAGACTAAAGCACTGCTAAACTGTAAAAGTGAAAAGCAAAAAGAGAATTTAAAAAATTTACATTAACACAGACTTAATATGTAACAAGCATAAAATTTCTTAAACGCCCCGAAACGCTCATTAAAGACCTGATCAAGATATCAACAAGAGATTTCGTTCATCCATGCATTATTTCACCCCTAAATTAGTGGCAAGCTACACAATTGGTTCATGAAAAATCGATCTGAGATTTGCTTGTATAAGTTAAGCAATTCCTAATTTTATATTGTTGCGGTGATGGATATCGAAATTTTGTTCAAACGTGAAAACAATGAAAGAAGAAAAAAAAAAAAAAAACAACGAGTAAGAGCATATAATCGGGCAAGGCCGACCATTTCATTATAGAACACAGAAATTATATCTTGCTTCTATATAAAGGCATATTTTTGAACTGCGTGTTTATGGAAAAGCGGGCCCAAAACGCAACCTAATGTAGAGCAAGTTTAATTCTTACATAAGGCAGGATCCAAACATAGGCTTAGATGGTCTAAATTTTGTAAAGTTCATCTTTGCATGAAATTACTATAATGGGTAATATGTGGGTGAATTTCGATCCCGAAAAATTAAAATTTAGACTATTCTTCGCTAAAAATGATCAATTTTCGTGAAAATCCCTATTAGAGTGGGACCCAACAAATAAGCCAACATAGTCCAACTTTGGCACAGTTAATTTTTTTATGTTAAAATACTATTGTGATATAATTTGCATCGCAAAGCATTGAATCGTATGAACTTCATCGTTATCGTTGTATGAGAGGGGGTTCAAAAATTGCCCCAGCCGGTCCAAAATATACTACTTAGCCACTTTTGCTGAGTAATTATGAAAATTGCACAATTTTTTTACAATAGAGCGTTATATAAGGAGTGGTCGAAAAAGTGGACCGATCCGAACCATTTTCAATAGCGTTCGTCCTAGGTTGTGGGTCAAAACACGTCACTGTACCAAATTTGATCAAAATATCTGAAAAGCTGCGACCTGTAGCTTGAACACAAAATTACATGGACGGACAGGTCTAGATCAATTCAGATTGTGATTCTGAATCGATGGGTATAATAAGAGGTGGACCCGTCTTAAGCCCTTCTGCGTGTTACATACGACCGCACTAACTTCATATACCCTGTACCACAAGTGGTGTAGGGTATAAAAAAGGAGATATAGAAAAAGTCTCACTGTAATTCAATCCAGAAAATATTTTTTAGTTCCACAAATATCAATATATGTTCATTTTTGACGAAATTCAAGTTACGACATGATCGGATTCACACAGAAATTTTTCAGTGAATTGATGTAAAATCTAACCAGTTTTTCATTGCGACTGTCATCTTCAATAACCCATTCCTTTAGCTAGCTGAGCAGTCTATTATGCTGTCTTATTTGGGGCAATATGCCGGGGATAGTCAATTCCTTCAGCTTTTTTCCAAGCTGGTTAATAACTGACAGCTACGGCCTTTTGTCGTCCTCTGAGGACAGAGGAGTCAGCAATATTATTAATAACAATGATTTTGCAATGAAAATGGTCACCATTTCTACGTACACTTTAGGGCTCACAGCGCGTACAGTGAAAGTGTGTTTTATGTGGTAGTTGCACGTTTTAAATTCTTGAGCCAGTGCAATTTTTTATGCACATAAAACACGTTGAAACGCGTAATCGCAGACATATTTGTCGTGCGTCAGTGCTCTCTCTCTCTCTTTAAATCGCAGCATGTACACTATAGAGTACAACACTATACGGATTGAGCCTTTTTTCACAAGACATTGAAAGCGTCTTCTTAACGAGACAATTATCTTGATCTTAAACCCTCGACGAAGTAACAGAGTAACAGAAAATGAAAATATCTAAAGACACTTTGCACGAAATAGCCTTTTGAAGGGGAAATGAAATGAATGGAGCCTGTGCGCCATAACAAATATGAACTCAAATTTGTGTCAATACGAATACGTTTTCAATAAAAACTTTTTATGAACGGTTGAAATATTGTAATAAAAGTTCTTATTCCAATTTGATGTTAGGAAACTAGTATCTGTTCGATATTTTATACGACTTTTTTTTGTAACGATTCACAACCTTTCACTTTTTTTCCCGCGCCCACTTTTTTTTATATGCTAAACTCCTTCTATGTTACAGTTTGTACCTCTTTGTCTGCTTCTTTTTTTTTTTTTTTTTTTTTTTTTGATTGTATGAAGGACTATCGATATGATTCACTTACCAATTTATCCATTTTATGCGAAGGATATGTGAAAATAAAACAAAAGATTTTTATAATTATAAATTGTTTTGTTTTAAAAGAGCTATTGGTTGCTACCGATTGCAAGTGATGATTTAATTCGATTGTGAAAGGCTTTTTATAGTGAAAATGTAAGATGTTTCTTCTTTTCAATGCAATAATATATTCATGGAGAAATTAAATCATGTCTTGCCGGTACCAGTATAAACCATTTGAAGTAACTGGAAGATAAACTTATTTGGACTCGAAAATCTATCTCAAGAAGAAAAAACGGAAAAATATGTCGCCTATGCATTGGTATGTTGTCCCATAAGAAAAGAAGAAAAAAAAACAAGTAACAAATAACAAGTAATAAATAAATAGGAAAAAACGAGGATGAATAGTAAAAGTGTTTCAGTAGGGGATACCAATGTAAGTTAAGGTGTTAAAAAACTACTTTGGGAAAAAAAAAAAACACACAAACATGTAAGAATATCATATTTGGCTCAGGCCGACTTTTGTATATCCATCACCCGCAATCCTGAATGAAATTTCTTCACATGCATGAATGTACATGGAAATTCTTGTGAGTAATAAGCGAAGGATCCAATTTTTTGGCTTTTAGATACAAAGGTATTCTTCGTTCATATTGTACTACAAATGTACATTTTCGTGAAAGAATTTCCCATTGTAAGTTAAGTATAAAGAGAGAGAGAGAGAGAGAGAGAGAGAGAGAGAGAGAGAGAGGAAGAGTATACACCCACAGACAGACAGTTATGACTAGATCGATCTAGTTAGTATTTGACGCCGATCAATAATATATTTGTTGTATGACAATTTAGAGGATCTCTGAAGCTGCCTTTGGCCTGTTGCAAACATTATGATGAAAGGAGTATACTCTCATTATTCGACATTGTGGATATAAAAACATGTTCATCGCTTTTTGCTTTAATAGGAAATAAGTCTGTTTCCTCATTGCTGGATACATTATTTAATGGGATGCGTGGACATGTGTTTAAAAGTTTACTTCACGTTTTCTATTCATTCAATTTTCTTTATATGACTTTATCATAAATTTATCTCCACTTAAGTAGTTCAATAATGTTAGTGATATGTGAGAAAAGCATTCATTTCTCTATCACTCTCTAGGGAGGATAATTGTTATTAACTTCATAAATATGGTTTTCTTAAATTAAAATCTTGCCAAATACTCATGCAACTTTTCTTTTAATTAATTTATTAAAAAAATAAAAAAATAAAAATATTCGTCATAATCATACAAATAAAACAAAAAAAAACCTACGCATGCACATGTGTTGATTAAAAAAAAAAAAGAGAAAACCATATACGTGTTCGGGCAAAAAATGTTCTGCTGATTGCGTACGCTATAGGACAAGGGATTATTTCATCCGATGCTTTAGAACACTTCTAGTATACATGATATCAGTCAGATTAGTCAGCCTTTTAGGTCATAGATTGATTACTCGTGAAAATATATTCGAATTTTTTCATTTCATTTTATTTAACAATTCATTATTTTTAAATATTTTAGGTATCGTGAACATATTCGTCAAAGGCTCAAGTCTGTCTGTTAAATTGATTGACTATTGGCATTAAGAAGGACTACGTGTATCATAAACTTGATAGTGGCACTTTCAAGCAATATGCGGATAAATAGTTGATGATGGTTTCGTCTTTTTAATCAATGCGATGGTTTTGGTCAGTTTTTCTCGTTGTCGCAAATGTAATGAAACAACGACTAGATCCCCGTCCTTCGTTGATGGATATAAAATTTATTTTGTATTTTTTTCCTCTGATTTTGCGATATTAACCAATATTTCCTTTTATGAGCAATTACGTTTATATAAAATTGTTGCATGATCTGTTTTAACGCGTGTATGTATGTCGTTTAGTTTATTTGTCTGCCACCGCGTTTCTTCCTTTTCTACCAAGCCCGAGTATGTTGTGTGATTTTTTCTGTTTTTTTCTTTTTTTTTTTCTCTTACCACAAGTTAAGCCGAGACAATGCAATAAAACTGGCCAACAAGCATAACTATCATATAATGGGTGTGTGTGTGACTTGTGGCCAGTTTAGTTGTGTCTCTTGTCTGCATTTTTTTCTTACTATTGTTGTTAGTGCTGTTGCTGTGGTTGAAGTATGTATTAGCCTAGTTGTCTAGAAGCCTGATTTTTGCGTTTAATGCACATTTTTATTTTTGGTTTAACGGATTGTATAATAAAAAAAAAAAAAAAGTTTATTTTTTTATTTTTTCTCTTCTTGCCTTGCCTTGCATTGCATATGCATCCAGTTTATATATAATACAATAGAAAGGCCCCTTAATAAAACTACAGATTATTTTGCTTTTTTTTTTTTTTGCTTATTTGTTGTATCTTTTTTTGCAAATAAATGAATATTTCGTTTTCTTTTCATATTATTAATTATGCCTTTTCCTCTGGCTTATCATCAACAACATAATTCATGGGAAATTATTTTTTTCCTCATGAATAAATTATGTATAAATTTTAGCTTAAACACTATTGAATGTTAAGCAAAGGAGTTATGTTCCCAAATTTATGTGATATGTGTGTGTTTACGTACGTTAGTGATTGTGATTTACTTAGATATGTTCAATTATGTTTTTATGATAATTTATTTATGTTTTGCTATGTTTTTCGGGCATTTGTGTCAAAGAGAATAATGTTTTGCTTAGATAAGAATAAAAATTTATATCTCAGCATATATTTTTTTGGCAAAATCAAATTTCTAAAATAGTCATTGCATTAGCGAAAATGTTAGTAGGTCAGTAAAACGTAATAAGGCAGTCTGGTGTTATCAAGAATCGATCGGTCCGCATTAAGGAAGAAAAACTTTTCTGAATATTCTCAACGTTATCAAATTGTGATAATTGAATCAAAAAGAGGATCAAAGTATTTTCATTAATTAGTTCAATTTTTAGTTAATTTAGTCCAATCGTAACACTTTGTAACACTTTCTTCTTCTAATGATGCGAAAAGGAAAAATTCACGTGGTTATATCCGGCAAATATAATTAATATACGGGTAGAAGATGTGAGTCGATCTTTTCCTAATCTAATAACGAAAACCTATCTAGCTCCAATACATTTCAAAGTGTTACGGACAACACGGAGATGTACAGATAAAAGATCGAATAAATGATTATGCGATGAACAGCTTAAGAACGCGTCACTGAACTGGACACAACCCACGAATTTGTAGTTCAATTTAACATGTTCAATTGAACAGTGGGCGTGTTTGGATCAACGAATAAATTCAGAATAATTAATACCCCCCTATATTCACAAACTTTCAGAATTATAAAAAAAATTACAATTTTCTTAATAGTTTAAGGTAAATTCGTAGCAGAAGTATTTACTACCTCTTTCTCTCTTTCTCTTTCTCTCTCTCTCTCTCTCTCTCTCTCTTTCCCTTTCTCCATCTCTCCCTTTAAATTTGAACTTTCTCAAACAACATCCATAACTAAAATCTGGCTCATAATCGTCCCGAATTCCTTGAGCTAACAGAAGAGTACAGTCTGACTCTGATGACCGATATATATTATATATATTTTGCAAGCTCTTTACTGTCGCGAAAACGTCAACATGTGAATATCAACATATTCCTGCTTGCCGAGGCACTTTATTAAATTTCATAAGAATCTTTGTCGTCAGCATGCTGGACATTGAGCTTAAAACTAAGAAGCTGTCAGCTTAAAAGATTTCCTTCAATTTGTCTCAATGGGTAACGCTGTACTTGAACGAACTTAGAAGAGTTTTATTTTGATTTTTCTAAATAAACATTTGTTTGCATAAAAGTTTGATTTTGTTTTTGCAAATATTTTTATTACAAAAAAAAAAAAAAAAAAAAATAAATAAATAAATAATAAATTAATATTAAGAAAAAAAAAAGAATTTCTTAAAAGTTATAAAGAAAGGATCCGAATGCTGGTGCAGCATAGGTTAAAGCAAGAAATCCTATCCCAGGTGGCCTGTTAAAACTTGAAGAAGGCGCAGTCATCGATTTATGAGAATTTTCGCCGGATATGATGTTTCCAATACTCGCAGTAGTCAAGGAGATGATTTGATTGTATGGAGGAGTAGGAGGAGAAACTGATAGTAAAGAGGGCGTAGTATGTTTAGGGAAAGCGAAAAGTGTTGTAGAAGTAGGAGTAGCTTGTAATAGTAAAGGGTAAGCTATAGCATGTTCGATAGTGTGAGCATTATATGTGGAAGCGGACGGGACGACCATCACGCCATCATTCTGTATAACGCTGGCTTCACTTGAACTCCAGAATACACTTATGAAAAGCATTATCTAAATGAAAGTAAATTGATTTGCTGCATAAAAAAATTAATAAAATTAAATTTTCTTATTTACTTACCATAAAATTGTAAAACATTTTTGTGACCATTTAAAAAAATTAATTGTAAGAAGCAGTGGAAACTAGGAAGTTTTCAATGGACGCACCGTAGACAAGCTTATGATAGCTTCCGCGCTTTTATTAAATGTATTTATAATAATTTCATTTTATATACAACACATGTTCGTCGATATCGAAAGGCATTACTGTCGTTGCGTAACAATAAAACTGTTAACAGTGCGTTTGACGTTTCATCTTTAGCAGCTCCGACAATGCTTAATTAATATTACAAAGATTATATTCGCGTTGACATGACGGAGTTTATATTATACTTAGCTATTGTCGAATACTAAAATACTTGACATTCGTTTTTCTTCTTTTTTTTTTCGTTTCGAAAACACGTACACATTAGGTGGTTGCGTTAATTCCGATAATTTTTTGACTTGAAAAAGCCATATATTGGGAAAAATTGATGCGATCTGCAATCGATCAAAATCGACAGCAATCTAATTGTAGCCTCATTTGTGCGGTTCTTCAACTTTGGGGAACCGCGTGTTAGTCATGCAGCCATGCTGCATGGATCTGCATAAGTGGCAACCAGAAGGCGCCATGTCTGCTGGGTACGCTGGTTTTGGCAGAACTTTCCATCCGAGCAGCAAGAGTGTAGTATCTTCGGCAATTATTGCAACAAGTGGCCAATATGGTATTTTCCTCTCTTTGCGAATCTTCTCCACCGCGTGTAACCGTCTAGAAACAGTTCATTCATCAATTGCTAAGCTGTCCGAAAGCTCTTTGAGAATTTGAACTGGACTTTCATCCCAGAAATCTTGCAATTCATTGTTTTCGAGCTCTATTTGGTCCTCCAGACCGTTTCCGGAATATGATGAAGCAGCATCACCGTACGCTTTTGTTGAAGTGTTTGGACCAGATTTCTTCACATTCAACAACAACAGTAGTGAAGGTCGAAAATGCAATTTGCGGCGCTGGGCACGCCCTGAATAACTCAATAATATTAAATAGGAAATTGTTATTTTAGATAGAGACGGGTCAAGATCATCGAATTTAATCGTTATATACGCCGTTATAAGTCGCCTAACAAAATTATCGCAACCACCCATAAAATGATTACCGTTCCTTTGTCAAATAAAAATGAAATAAACTGTGATATATGAGTGAATAATCAATCGTATGTACATCGAGAATGCTTTTTATACATATCTTATGTATGGAGGAGAAGTATATGCAAAGCAAACCCCTTCTATTAAATCTAAAATGTATTTGAAAGTGAAATGCAATTAGGAATGGATTAAAAGAAGAGGTGATGTTTAAAAAGGTTGAATATCTGAAACCCTTCAGTTTGTTTACTACATACGGATGTTCCTTTGCAAACATGTGCGTGGTGGAGACTTTTTGTTGCGAGTACTTTTTTATTTACTTAAGTGAATAAAATATGCGTAAGAAGCATAAGAAGGGTTTCTTTCTTAACATCAATCAGTATTAGCAAGACTCGCAGCATTCCAGGCAAGTTGTGTCGCTATTTGCTCTTCTTTTCTAAAATGTACGGTACCACGACTAACTAAAATGCCTATTGTGGCAATTATTTCGAGTAAATTTAATCGTACGAGGAATATTTTTTTCTACCTTTCGTATGCGGAATACTGATGAAAATTGTTTATGTAGGGATTTTTGATCTCTCTCAACTGCTGTGTTACATACGGAATACTTAAAGGCTTTACGGCCTCCGGCTTTGACTGACGAAAAAAAATTCGAAAAAAGATCCGCAAAAGTATTTCTTGTGTTTAAGTCTTTAGCATACAAATTTCAAATTTGTTGAAAAAAAAAAAGATTTATTTGCGGCGCGGCAAGCAACTTAATCTACAAGTTTAAATAAGTCCGACACTATTTCATAATAAGATTTACGTATGTTGCATGCATATACCAACATGCATGCTAACAATGATAGGCGTGCAGCTTTTGCTGCTTACAAACTCTGCGCCCGGTTAGTTGCAGTTTCCCTCCTTTCTTTTTATTACAACTTAATTATTTATTTCTCTTTCCTTTCCTTTACATTTATTTTTAACTGCAATTTTCTCTTGTATTGTTTGACATAGTGTGTTGGGTTTTTCTTCTTCTTTATATCAATCGATTGATTAATTTCTGAGTATTTGTTACACATGCATTAATTCCTTTATTCATTCATTCGTTCATTGATTAAGTTGATCGTGTATGGAATTTTTAATTATTTCATAATTTAATTCTTCCCCCGTATACACATTCATACGTTCACATGTATGTTTACATTTTATAAATACATGCATAAGTATATGCATACATACATACATACATACATACATACATACATACATACATAGATGAAAACATATAAAGACGGTTTTATTTTTACATCCACATCATATACGATATACACACACCCATATGTATAGATCAAAGTTTGTTTGTATATTTGTATGCAGTCATATATGTTTATAGTCAATGTTGGTGTTCATTTAAATTTCTGTTTGTTTAGCTTAAAGTTTTAATTGAAAATTTCATGTATGTGAACAGAAGTACAAAAAATAAATTAAACTCCTGTTTTGAAGCCGATTTATTTTGCAAATCTTATCCATAGCTAAATATGCATTCATATATGTGAATGCTTGTGTGCATAATTCACATTTTACTATAATAAATGCATGCATACTGTTGGGTATTTAAAAACAATAACAACAAAAGAAAGAAAATTATAGTCTATCTCTGCCTTCATATCGATGCACATATGCGAACGCATGTGTGTTTGAAAAATTTATTTTTGTAATTAGATTAATGTGAACACACACTCATGCGAATATCTTAATTTCAGAGAATAATAATTGCAGCATTTAATAATAATAATGGCCAAGAAATGCTACCCATAAAAGGGGCGTGTGGTTTACTCATGCAACATATGCAACTCGTTTAAGACTTGCGGCAAATTATCATTCACTGACACATACATGCATTGCACACATATGATATTATTAAGCCATTTACTTGTGAAAAATTTACTTGATTCGAGAATTTAAGAATTGCGTAATTTTAACGTCGATCTTTTGCGATTTTTTCGCAGGAAACTTTAGTTTTTCAAACCCCTTTTTTTACGGCACTACTTAAAATACAGATCGTAGTTAAACACATAAGTAAGATTTTATCACTTTGACTTGTTGCATATGTCATCCGTGAGATATGGAGAAAGTGTTCGATATCTTACTTAACCTCTTAGTAAGATCTTACGATTTTCCTTTCTCCAGACAATTGATGAAGGTGCAGAATTTTACATGACCCAAAAAGTTGATTTTCCGCGCATAGCCATAGAGTCGTATTAAAGATGCTTTGATGGTATGGAACGAAATGTACAGTTGGGATCATTGTTTTTTGGTTGTATGGACTGAAAGATGAACAGATTGTTGAAAGTTAGGAGAATCGTGGCCACAGTCTAGTGAGTAAGCCGATACGTTACCTGTTATGTCTTTACCGACCGAGCACTCACTATAGCTGGGATCAAAGTAAACTCTACCCCAATTGAGATTTGATTCGATAATGGCGATTCCTACTTACTCGGCTGAAGCATCAAAAATTAGACCTTTTGATTATATGAGCTTCAGTTTTCGGTATATGGGAAATACTATTACTTAGCCACTTACGTCGAGTAATTGTGGAAATCATGTAACCGTTCCTGCGAAAACTAAAGCTTTATATCGTAAAAAGGTCATATTTCCAATATTTCATGGGGAAAGTGGGCTCATAATAGTAAATTGACAAAGACATCTACCTTGCCGAATCTGAATTACGTAGGTCTATTTTTTGGATACCACCGCAGACAAGGATTCTTATGAAACGTAAACTCTTATATGCCAAAGAAGCTTAATTGCTAAGTTATGTGGACCCAATTTGAACCGCATGGGTCTGTTTCTGCCCCCACTCCATATATGATATCTCATGTTATTTTAATAAAACTCATAGGAGCGTTTCAGCAAAAAAAAAAAATTAAAGGTAGGGAATTTGGATTACATAGGTCTAATTTTTTGGATCCCCACTTATATAGGCGCTATCACGAAACGCAAACTTTTATATGGAGAAAAAGTCGAACCTTCCAATATGCGAGCTTTGCATGAAAATATTGTGTCGGAGTTCAAAACGATCGAATAACTGCACTAGGCGAAGCGATGTAAGGCATGTAACGGTCGACTATAATGTTCTTACTTGTCTTCCAATTTTTTCGTGCTATATTGAGACTTTCGCTTAACATTTGTGAAGCTGGCGTCTCGTAGACATGAAAACATAAGTCTTATAATTGCTTAAGTCCTAATTTAATGCTTATCAGGTAAGCTTTCCGCAAATTTTTCTGCTAAAACAATACGAGCGGGTTGTAACATTTTTCTTAGCTAAGATTTCCTTCTTAAAAAAGACAAAGAAATATGTATTTGATATAAATCCCTAAACAACTTGTAGTAGGTTTTCCGTTTCGTGATTTATTTATTTATTTTAATAAGCCGTTGCTCCAAATCTTTCCAAAGATCGTCAAGTATTCATTTCTTAAGCTTATTAAAATGTGCTTGCTTGACATCACATTGCTCGCAAATTATTTAGTAGAATCATACCAGTCCTTGCAGTATCTTTGCTTCACAAATAGCTTCTGTTATACAGTCTGGCAAGCGGTAGCTTCGGATATTTTTTAGTGAACTAATGACATAAGGATAGTTTGTTCATCCCAACATGTTGGGAATCAAGATTCACTTCACTTTTTATTCGTGTGAACACCTTAAAATATTACGCAAAAACAGTTACCTGGTTTCGCTTATGTATTCGATCACATATATGAAAATATTGTCAAATTCCTGCTTTAAACCAACGTGTTACGCTGACAATGAAAATAATGGAAAAATATTTTAAAACCGATTTAATACAAGAAAGCGATTTGGATTTGAAAGTCGCTGCTGCAAAAATGAGTTTATTTCGACTCTTCTCGACAATTGCCAATGGACATTATCATTTGATATATACTTTATAAGATTTTCTATATATATGTATATAATTTTATTGAGTTATTACATATATATACATTAGATAGTAAATATGCTACTTATATTATTCTACAATTTACAGCTTAAGATGAGGAGGTTAAATAAATTAGTCTCTGTAATGATAATTATTTAAACTTTGGTATAATAATTACTATATGAGTACAAGTTCTAAATGAAATCGTTTTGCTTACTGATGCGAAACGATGTTTAGAAAAGACTATGATGGTGATGGTGATGAGCCCATGATAATGGCGGTGCATGGAAATGGGCATGCGGTGCGACTAATGGCCTGGCGACGACCGGTTGAGGAAAAGCGTAGCCAACTGATACATGATGCGTGGTGGTTTTGGGACCGGGTATAGCGCGATATGTTGGTACTGGAGCGAGTGGAATTGCATCAATTGCGGGCGGTATGATACGCGTAACGGGTAGCGGAACCGGTAAAGGAGCCGGAGCCGCTAATACTGATGTGTGTAATAAAGGAGCAGGTGCTGGAAATAGAGGAGCTGGTGCTGGCAATAGGGGAGCTGGCGCCGGGAGCAAAGGCGCAGGAGCAGGTAATAACGGGGCTGGAGCTGGAGCTGCAAATAGTGGAGCTGGTGCCGGCCATAGAGGAGCCGGTCCTATTGGCAGCGGTGCAGAGTGCAAAAAGTCAGGTGTCGCATAAGCAAAGTGTTCCGATAATCCATGAAAATCATAAGGATGCGATGGCTTCGCTTGAACCAGTGCAACGGCGCACAAAGCAATTAAAGCGAAAGTCTGCAAATCAAAGTTAATCAATATTTAATTAAAAACAACATTTCAACTCATTTGATACCACTTTCAGGTGCAACATTTTAGTGAGTTGATTGTTGATACGCAATTCCACTGGTTTTAGAATAATACACTCGAGCACTAGTGTTTATTAATGCAAATGCTGAGGAACTAATGAATAATTAATTACTTGCCGGCAATTTATATCAAACAGCGGCAATAAAATTAATAAAAAAAATATGTGTATTTGACAATTTGAAATTTTCGACATATTATATCATACATATATATAGTCTTTCACTTTTTTTGTATTTTTATTTTTATTTTTGTTTATTTAGTTTTCTCTTATTGATAATCGATCGATTCCCTAAAATTGTTGGTCATATTATCAAATTATTATTAAATAACAGCTGTTGTTGTTAACAGTTTTTCTGGTTAATATTGTTGTTGTTCTTCTCCTATTGGGTGTGAATGGCCTAAACATAATGCAGTGCGTGATTATAATTCACACATAAACCGACAGACAGGCAGACACCCATACACTCATTTTGGTTATCTTGATGTAAACTTTTGTAAAATTGTGTCGTGACTTATGCAGTGATTGCATTGGCCTAAAAGGTTTGGTTAACACACTCACTAAAATAGTTACAAGTTTAGCTATCGCGTATATGTGTGTGTGAGTGTGTGTTTGCGAGTGTGCGAGTGTGTGTAAGTGTTTTCTTTTTTTTTCTTTTTTTTCCTATGTATGTTTTTGTACAATACAACGCTTTTGCAACAGACGGCAACTACGACGACGTCCACCAAAAATGAAAATTATGGTGTTTGTGGGTTATTAACCCAATTACCAGTTTATAATACTAGGCGTATGTAACAATTTGTTTAAAGTAAATTTCGTTGCGTAATTTTATTGAAAGCGTACTGTATTAGTTATAGGTTTTATGTTATTGCTTAGTTAGGGAAGTAAATTACTTAGATTACAAAACTTAAAAAATCTATACACAAAAAAAATGGCCTTTATATATGCATATGTACTCGGAATTAATTGTGCGAACAACGTTTTGGAAGCGGAGGGTAAGATTCCGAAAAAAACCAAAAAACTTTGAAAGCAAAGTAAGATCATCGCCAATAACTAACTGATAACATTGAAAGCCAATAATTTAAATGCTTTAAATCGTATCGGCTATTTTCAGAGAAAGTGACAGACAGACAGACAGACAGATAGACAATGAAAGAAAGCAAGCGGGATAGAGAGAGAGAGAGAGAGAGAGAGAAAGAGAGAGAGAGAGGGAGGGAGGGAGAGAGACGGAGAGATGAACGCTTATTAGGAGATTCTATTTTTAGCTGAAAGAACTCCTTATACGATTAACATACAAATTCCTGATCGGAACTAGACTCTGTGTTCATGTGTTTTTCTTCTCTTTCAGTCTACTAAAGTCTAGTTAGCTAAAAAATTGAAACAATCTCCAAGCAATATCAAAAATTGGATAATATTTTCATAAGAGTAACCGTCGTGCCTTCCTTACAACAATTCGTTTTAAAGGAATTTTAATCAAACATGCAATCCTCAAGATTTATACCAAAAACTTTCAATTCCCTTGAGCAGGTGGGCACAATAGGTTCCATATTTTTTTTTTTTTTTGGATTTCTTCAAGTAAAATCAGCTGACGAGACGAGTAAACTCAGTTATTAACAGGAAAAGCAGTTTATGTTCATTCAGTAAATTAATATATATTTCGGATAATCTTGCCTTAAAAGCAGTGAATATATTAAAAGTCGATCGTAAAATATCAATTTAAAGTGCGAGAGGAGCTGGTGCGGCTGCTATAGCAGCAGGTGAGGCATAGGCAGCAGGATATGATGCGAAATAAGGGGCCGTGGCTGCGGTAAAAGTGGCCGTCGGTAAGCCGGTCGCATATCGACTTGAATATGGACCAGCATAAGCGAAAGGTGCAGTGGTATAAGAAGACAAAGTGCCATCGTAATTATGACGTACATCAACTTGTTGACTACCACCGGCCGCATACAAAGGCGCGTTAGCGTAACTTAATGCGGGTACAAAAGCAGGTACGGCAGGACTTAAAATACCCGACTGAGCCAATATGCCACCAATTAAAGCAAAAACAATTAAAATCTTTAAAATTAAAAAAATAATCATTATTTTTTAACAAAGAAATAAAATATTTAGTAGAGATAATCAAAACTTACTGATTTGTTCATTTTTATGAAAGGATTTACGTTTTGCTGCTGACTTTAGGAAGGAATGTTTTTAGCTGAAACTATGATACGGTTATACTCTTACATTTATTACTGGGAAGACCTTATATAGTAAAAAACGTAAATTGAAATAAATTCATTTAGCGACTACATCTGCAAATGTGTTACTAAATTTGTATAAACGCAAAGGTACAACAAAAACCGAAAATGTCCAAACGTGCTCTGCAAATTGATTGATACAAAATCGGCAAGAGCCTCGAATTGATGATTACTTATGTGACTTTAAAACTTCGATTACGATATTTACGTCTGCTATATTCAAATTGATCGATTGATTGTCAAAAAAGTAAACTTCGTATACAACTCAAGGGTTAAATTGTCAACACATTATATTTGTGCGCTTAAAAGATTAACACTATTAGTTACGGACAATGCAATGGATATAAAGCATTCTTATAAAATTCATGGCGTAGGTTTGCTCTTTCATTGCCGCTCTTCTTGGTACTCATCAATGGTGTTCTATGCGCGACAGAAAAGCACCATTTTTTCATTCGCAGACGGCGGGATCCTGTGTCACTTGCCCGAGCACCGAAGTGCACAGCAAAAGCTGCATGATGACCGATACATTATATCGAGGCCTTATAAAAAAAACCGAATGAGATCAAGCCGCTAAAATACAATGCTGTCCTTTAACGCATAGCGGAGATGGAAGAAGATGAACAATTTCTGTCCTTTAGTGGTGTCAATGTACAAGAATTGGCAAAGCTTGATATTCTGGGCGTTAGAATACAAAATGATGTTCCTTGGAGAGAACCCACATATATACAGGGCGCCGAAAGATGCAGCGAAGGGCTTAGCTTTTCTGAAGGGGCGCAAAAAATTCTTCACTGCAGCCGATATTCGTACTATTTACGTCGGCTACAAGGTTAGAGCGTAACTCACCTGTGTGGGCGGGAGATTCAAAATCTTGATGGCAAACGCACGGCTATATTCAGCTAAGAGGTGACGAACGGTGTGTACAAAACTCTCGCTACCCCCGAGTAATTGTGTAATGTGGGCTGCATAGAATTTATGTATAGCATACATCCAAGACAAACGTTCTACAGAAATATAAGAAATTTATCCACCAATTAAGCCCTCTAGCAGGACCAGAAGGCTTTCGAAGCGTTCCTACTCACAGTACTCGACGTGACTCATCATTCTCTAATCACACTGCCCATCTTTGAAGCGATCTATTAGCAGTGGTCTTTCCCTCTAAACGGCTTGGGGAGAGAAACAATAATTTCTGGGCGAACAAACGGTGAGCAAAATCAAAACTGAGCGGTCAATATCTTAATTACAAAAAAAAAATTTAGCAAAATGGAAATTGAAATTTGAAAAAGTATCGCTTTTAGTGAGAGACGCTATATCTTCCCTATTAGATTTAACATGGACGGGACTTAACTGACCAAATGAACCAAAATGAGTTAACTGAAAGCGACCAAAAATATATACATATACAAAAATATAAAAGTAATGTATTTTAGTTGAAATGTATTATAAATGCGTTTTCTTTATTTGAATTTAATTTTAAAAATAGCACAAATGATTTATAAATATATTATGAAAATGGTATTTTATATTTTTTTTCCGTTCTACTTTGCCCGGAATCTCTACAGTGACGCATTCAATTGTTTAAATGATGGATTTTTTTATTTCATATTCTATCAATAAGTACAACATAAGAAAGGTAAAGATAAACAGAGCAACAAACACAAATACTAAACATAACGATTTCACACGTTTTAGAGCGAAACCTACACCTGTAGCATGAAGCATGCATACAAACTCTACGTTTTCGAAATCAGCTTTTTTTTTTTCATTTTCATTAGCTTTTATTTTACTGTCTTTTTTTCGGTTTTTTTTTTTTTTTTTTTCAATAAAATACGTCATTGACAATTTTTTATTCAAAAAGAAAAAAAACTTTATTAATTATTATTTATCTCTTACACAAGGCTTGAATGTGTATAATGTGCGCGCTTTACAGCAAACGAAACGAAAACGAATACCATGCACACAGAGTCGTTCTATGAATGCAGGATTAGACACGTCCTACTCTGCTTAACGAGACTCTCTTATAAATACGAAATTATTACGCAACCTTTTCACGGTGGAAAACAAACAGACTTAATCGATTTTATTGGACTTACGATGAGATTTGCCGGATGAAAGGGAAAAACCGAAAACACAAAGTATAGCAAAAGTTTTAAACAGCAACGAAAACATACATATTTTATAAAGACTTACGATGCAATCGTAAGCATTAAATTAAAAACAAATTCATTACAGCATTTAAATTCTCGTGTAAGGATTAACTTTCTTTGTTCATGTCCGGCACATTTTGCGAATAGTTTGAGCCTTTCGAGTGCCTTCGAGCCTACATAAGGCAAATATAAAAAATCGCTTACAATCACAGCCTGCAAGTAATCGCTCGTTGCGTTATAATTTAATAATTAAACAATCAATGCTTTTCTTATATATTTTTTTCCACGGTAAACGAAAGATTGTCCAGCGACTTGCATTTCTGACTTCAGTAAATTAACATCTCTCGTAGCGGTCATCATTTTTTCTTCCAATCATATTCATCCTTGCAAAATGTGATTCTATGCGCAATAATGGAGTGGTCCTCCTAAATATGTTTATCCAAATTGATTCAGAACAAATCGTCACACATTACTTTCCTTATAAGAGACGATACCATTGAGCAGATGAACTAATGAACGCAACATTTACAACTTGGAAGGAAACATTGAAGAGAAGATGCTTTTCGCAACAACTTAGTACAAAGTAGAAAGTGGTAGCGCTTATAATTAGAAATCAATCCTGACTGAAGAAAGAATTCGTCTGCCCGCACATATTCGACCATCAGTCAGATTGCTTTGCAAATGCTTTTGGGTGACCATGTGAATGCTTAATTCCACCGAATTTTTTATTTTTGATTTGAGCAACCACGGGAGAGATGTTCCCTGTACGTGTGGGCGAGGAGTTGATCAGGAAGTAGCAGAGATGAGGAAGAAGGAAAGAACTGAAAGAGTTTGAAAAGTTAATCATTGCCGCTCATGGAGTAAATCAATTCCAAGATAAGCGTCAAAATTCTGCCGTAGCAACAAAATGATGGCAGTAGTGAATGCCAAGTCTTTGATTCTGCGTAAACCGAGGCCTATCAAGCATTTCGGATATATGCTTCTACCGTCGTTTTGGCATAATCGTGCCTATCATCACGGGCCCTTCCCAATTGGCAAAACGATGTGTGCTCTCTGCTAGGTCTTTGTGCCCGAGTTAATTACCCATAGCTACTCCTAGTCTTTCGACCTTCCATACAATCACACATCACAAACTTTTATCATTTTACTCTGGAGATCTTTATAGTGGAGAAAATATCGAGACAACCCAGCTTATACAATGTTCTCAGTCTAGCTAATACTTGTTGAATCCATAGCATCGAAAGATCTTTATATTGCTCTGACTATTGAGATTTCTTCCTTTATAAATCTATGTTTTCTCAAGTTTATTAAGTTTACAGCACAGAGATGATAATGCATAGAAACGCTTATGCCGAGATTTATGAATCGACATTTATTGTGATTGAAAAATTAAAGTATTTGCGGCAATTAATTGCGGAGCTTTCAAAAGCTTAAAGTCCAGACATCTATTGACGTAGACTATCCGGTGCGTATAAAACGAGAAGAGAAAGTCATACCCTATTTATTTGCAGTGCACCCCAAAATGATATTAACGGCAAACTTACGCTGGAGTTAATTATATCTCACGAAAGCTTTTTTGGACAGTAAACAGTCTTCTTGCCTCCTGCCTTTTTTAAGGCTATAAGCAAAGCAATAAAAAATTTCCTATAGTGTTAGATTTAAATAAAACATATTTTCCATACATTGCTAATAAAATTTAAATAATTTTGATATCAAATACTTTTTGATCATTTGCAACGCATGCTGGAGTGAACTCCATTTATTCTCAACTGATTTTATTTAATGTGAAAATGAAAGTTTGGTATATATATTATTATACCTTGCACTACTTGTGGTACATTGGTATATTAAGTTTGTGCGGACGGTTGTAACGCCCAGAAGGACTTGAGATACGCCGATCGATCGAGAAAACGATTCTGAAGGCTGTCCTAGTCTGTCTGTCCATGCACTTTTTTACATTAACTCACAAATCACAATTTTCGAGATATATTAATGACATTTGCTACACTGGCGTGTTGTGGACCAATGATGAACGCTGTTAAAGATGGTTCGGAACGGATTAACTTCTTGACCATTCCCCATGTAACACCTTATTTTGGCAAGTTGTTATAAGAAAAAATTTTACTCCTAGCAATAGTATTTCGCCGTTCTAAATGCTTGTGAGAACGTTGAAACAGATGGGGTAACGTTTTGAATCCCTTGTCATAAAATCGTTTCTATGGGAACTGGATCTTTCTATGTTAACAAGGCATAATTTGAAGTAGGGTATTGAACGGCCGACCTTGCTCGACTATAACACTCTTACTTTTTTTAATTTTGATGAATTAATATAATATATATATATAATATAATGAATTTTCTTAAAGGTTAATTTGTATGTATATGTTATATGCTATATATATATGTATGCAAATTATTAGTTAAGAATTTATAAAACCGCATTTAATTAAACTGGCCAGGTGTTAAAAAAAATAATATTTTGTAAAAGCTAATTAAAGCTATATACAAAATTTATAATCGATTTAGTTCGATTTTCGAATAGACATAATTTCAAGTTAATATACAAAAAATGCAAATTATATCGCGAGTAGAGAACATTGGTAGGTACTCTTGACTGAAACTGATATATGCAGAGAAGTAAATATCTCTCCTGAATTTCATATTAATAATAATCACCGACAGCAATATTATTTTTTTTAATTTTTGTGAACTTTTTTTCACTTTACACATTATTATCATTTTCCAAATGCATCTATGCAACTAAGCGAAGACTAAGACGCCATAAGTAACAAGGTTTGTGGTTTGCTTAACACCTCTTACCTTATCAACCTATCAACAACTCTGCTTATCACTGCTTCGCCATATTAAGATTCCCACAAATCAACAAAATTATAAGAAGTAAACACAGTCCTTTCTCCCCTTGATACTTGATATACTTGTTTCTACTAAAACAGGGTCAATTTGAGTCTCAGACTTTCTCCAATTATAACAGTTAACCTGGAGATAAACAGAGTTTACAAAATTATTGTTAATTGGTGAATGGCTGGGAATCTGAGAAAACTTTACACAATTTTGAATCTGAGAAAACTTTACACAATTTTCGATCCTGTGAATATATTTCCGAACGCCACTGACCTCTGTCAGGATGATCTTAATGTTCAGTTCGAAAATAGTGTCAATCTACTAATACATCCATAATAAACCAATAAAATTTTACCTTTTTCGTATCCCGGCGGAGGCCAAAGCAAAGTCCAACTACTATTAATAATGCGGCTTTCTGCATCAATTTCCTTTTGATCATATAGAACGGGGAGGGAAAGGGGGAGGCGGGAAGGCGGGATCCAACTTTTTTCATATCACGACGGAGGCCAAAGCAAAGTCCACCTACTATTAAAAATGCGGCTTTCTGCATCAATTTTCTTTCCTTTGATGATGGACAACAACAAACAGAAACACATGAACGCACAAATTCACATTTGATAGCTGCACAGCTGAGCTGGTATACAATCGATTTGCAGCGTTGTATGTGTGAGCAAATTGAATAATTGCCGATGGTTTTCATTCCTTTTTTGACCAAAGCAAGATGCTGAGTCGATCAAATTTTGATCGTTTGTCTGCCTGCAGGCTGTCTATCATTGAGACGCTTTCTGTCGCAAAAATGAAAGGACGAACTTTGAAAATGGACATAGTCCGCTCTCCAATCACCATAAATGAAATTTGTAAGTTTCGGTCTGTAGGAGATAAAACGTCTGCGTCGACTGTCAGACTGACACGGTCTTACTTGGCAAAATATTATCCCATTCTACTAGTTTGAAGTAACGGGTAGCAGGGATTCGTCTTAATTCGATTTTTTAAACAATTGACTGAGTTATTTTTTTGTTTTCTTTTCGTTTTTCATCAAACATTTTGCAAACAACACAAATTTCAAATTTTTACGAAAGTTTACATCTGTTCGAATTTTGGTCTTTTTTTTGTACTTTTAAATACACTATTATAAATTAAATTGTTTATATATATATTGATTTCGCCTTTTTTTTTTTTTTTTTGGTTTTACGCTAGAGACAATATCCACAGGCTGTGGAGCCGGGATTACAAGAAACAGTGAAAATACATCTTATGAACGATTTTCGACGGACACTGTCAATTTTTTATGGCAACTTGATTTTTTATTTTATTTTTCATACATCTAAACTTAACTAGAGCTATTTAGGGGAAACTGTTTAAGAACTCGCTCATAAATAACGATTAATTTCTTTCTATTATTGAAGGTTGCACATGCTTTACAAGTCGAACTTTCATATCTTTTAGGATACCAGTGCGAATTTAACATATATTAATATATTTTATAAAATTTGTCTCACGTTTCATAGACCCCATAAGGTGTCTTTGATCTATCGGCTAAGTTGCGTGCACAGCTTGCCGACCTTTACTAAGGAATTCTCTATGCTTAAGGAGGAATATGAAAATACGATTATTAGTTAGTTTGCATAAATGGAGGGAAAGAGTTGCCAAGTCATGTAAAACTACGATTTGAGATGAATTCAATGTGCGGTAAGTTATAAGTGTGTCTAGTGAAAAGATCTTTGCTTATATCACACTAACGAATGTTGGATATAACTAAATTCGGCCTAAACTTTCTGGTTCCTTTAAAGATAAATTTCTCTTTATAGCTTGTAGAAAAGCATCGTTTGTATACTTCTACTGCGAACCAAAATATTAAATGTTAATTCATTTGAAAATTGTCCGACTTTATTACCTGCTCGTCTAATTGTTTCGGGATAATATTGCCATGCTCTTTGTACGCTCCGGAAACTATACAAGGTGTATATATTTTTAATCAGTACAACTTCCAAAGTGAGTGGAATACAATTGTTCGTTCGTTCGCTCTTTTCTTCAAGTCTCCTACATAGCACCTATGATGGATCACTTATGGCTCAGGATTACAAATCAATTTAAGTCCGAATAAATAAGAAAATTATATTCGCCTATAATCGAATCTTTTATATCCACCATCTTCATGTTCAAAAAAGACCGAAAAAATTAAATTCCGAGAGTGTATACTGTTGGTTGGGTGTGATCAATTTTTGGTGATTTTTGTACGGGTAGCGAATTGATTGACTGTCTATATGGGTAGGATTGCTCCTGGTGCAAACATGCACTACCCATCTGACTATCGAGATGAATGCCTCCTTACCTGACTGCTGGTTACGGCCTTTCGGGACGTATTGTGGTGACTTTAGTTATCCTGAAATTTCGTGGCAAACTATCCAAGAGGTGTTTAGATAGATCTCGACGCATACCAATAAGCGCGAAAATGGCCCACCCGTCACACTCTATTCCGATATTTCATTAGTAGTAGAGTCTCCTTGAATGGGGACTGTCCTACTGCTTGTCGAGATAACTCGTGCACCATCGGATGTCGCGAGGTTAAGTCTTCATGGTAGGAACCCACGTAAAACTATATAAGGAATCTGTTATTATTTATACATAAAGAGTAAAAAATTCAAATTCGTTTTGAAAGATAACTAAAATAGGCCCAAAAGGAGCGAGCATACACCATTCTCTTTTGCTGCCTGTAACTTTATGTCAGTTGTACTATAGTGTAGATTGCGTGTCGTGAAATCATACAAAAAATTTACGCATCATTGAACTAACAATAAGAAAATGAGGTCAGTTTTCTCTTTGCAAATTTTTGCTGATTTCGACAATTTTCATATATCTGTCAATAAATATTCATAAACATAAACTTTTTTGCTCACTTAATTATTTGTTGTTTTGATCGCGCCTTTTGTTATTAGTTATGTATACGAATATATGTTGTATAAGTATATGCGATGTAAGTATACTCGTAATTCGGTCATTATGCATAACACGATATATATTGTCAAGTGAGGATCGCATGTGTCTCACTTTGTATCGGATCTTTAAACACGATTAAATACACTGGATGTATCGATCTTATATGTCGTAGCGTTATATCGTATGTTATCTATATTTTCAATCATAGTTTTAAACTATGCGCCATTTCTATATAGTACTCTTTATTACAGGTCTGCTTCAGCTGGTCTTCTAATTTGATGTTAGCCAGTAATCAAAGCAATTAAACTATTTTCCTTAGTAAACTCGCAGAACATATCACACCAAAAATCGAGAAAATAAAATAAAATAAAATAAGAAAATAATTGAAACATTGGAAAGATCAAAAATAATTGTATTATAGTTATGTGATGGATGTCATAACCCGCAATAAATATATATATGCATCTACAATTATCCTAAGAACTTTGTGTTCACATTGCAAGTCTCTCACTCAACTCAGCAAATCATTTGTTGTTGATTTTCCGACACGCAGACGAAGAAGAAGAAGACGAAGAAAATTTTCTGCTATACTCAGTATATGTGCGAAACACATCTACGTCGGAGATCTCCACTTGTCGCGATTGGAAATATAATTTGGCGATATAGAAACGGTAGCAAAACGTAAACGCACTACGCTGGAAATACAAATGAGCGCACAGCGCAATTCAATGAAGGTCAATGCACGGGGTGTTAATCTGTCAAGTTGCCCAAAAGGTCTACTCGGTGTTGTATGTTGGTCGGCAGAGAGTAGTTTTTAGTCTGGGTCAGATAAATGTTTCTTGAAGCACTACAACCACCAACGTTTTGTGATTTTATTCTAAGAAAACTTGTGCCTACGTTCTAGAGAGGCTTCTCACGACTGCCAGGGTTTTAGATGTTATCAGCAGCGAAATGCATGCTGCGCACTCACATTGCTCCCAGCATTGGTTCCAGCTGAATGTTGATGTTATACTTTTTTACCTTCATACAAAGCGATGGTGACGCAAAATTAGTTGACCAAATACTCCCGTTCGGTACACCGTATCGTATCGCGTTACATTGCATTCTCATTAATTCTAATGGAATGCAGAGGAAGCCAAATAGAAATTCAACTTTCCCTGTCACAATCCTAGAACCATGCTTGATTTGTCATTACTTGACAAGCGGATGAAATTCTCATTTATGTCAACACTTAAAATGGAAACCTGAAATAGTATTCACATCTTTTTCTAAGCGGAACCTATTAATCGTAACTAAAGGGTAACCGAAATTTTAATTTTAATATATATTTATCCGTTACTATAATTAAGTGGAAAAAGAAAATGGATCTAGTAAGGTTTCCTATAGTAGGAATACTCGTATGCCGTGCAGAGCGCATATGTCACGCACACTTCTCACGATTAATTTAAAGAGAGAGAGCGAGAGAGAGGGAGAGAGCTTACCGCGCGATTTATATTTCAAAATGCTTAAAATGCGTTATGTAAATTCCATTATAGTTTTTATGATACAAGTCAGAAAGCAATAATCGAGTTGGATTCCCATTACTTATCTTTTATTTATGTTCGCTGTGCATTGGTTAGTAGGCCATTGACAATCACAGAGGGTTATCTTAGAAAGTATTTATGAAGATTTGTAGTCTTTTTGGTTTTTAAGTATTTTAAAAGTTTTGGTTTCTTTTCGAAGGTGTTTTGGCGTCGATGAACTCTGCCCGTCTTCTAACTAGATTTATGAAAATGGAGGAAATGGTTTTATATATAAAATTTTAAATGGACTTGGGTAAATCAATTTTAAAGTGTCCTTCTGTTGAGGGCATGCGACGCGTAGATTCATGATTCGGGTCTCCGATATATTATTATTGATCTTACAGACACCAAGCGAGAATCAAATAAATGCTTTGGTCTTTTGCATATAAAAATTTTTATTATAACGTTTGTGCGAAAATGAGAATAAATAAACTTTGATTGAATACTTTAATGTTTCTTTACTTAATCTACTTTTTGATCTGCTAATGGCCAGTTGTACAGAAGTAGATTGAATTGTAGCTAACCAAAGACTATGGCATCAACTTGAATTACTGTCTCGTGCGTTTACGTGGTGCCTGTTAAAAGTGATAAAGTTTTATGGATTCTTATATGGTAACATCTTTAAAATACGTACGAGATTGTGGAACAAATCAAACCTTGGGAGAATATATCAGTTCACCTTAAAAAAGGTACAAGTCGTCCATTGATTTCACTTAATTTTTCCTAATGTTGATGTTACTCGGGAAGTTCCTACGCAGATAAATACAGAGATTGTTTAAAAAATCGAAGTTGCAAAGTTGCGTTTTAAACGCGGTTTAGTCTCGCGTTCATTGTCGATACTGTGACGAGGAATATGCAAAGTTTCACCATCGACTATGTTTTAATATCTGACTGTACAACCGGCCATAAGGCAATTACGATAGTATTCTGAGCAACATCACAGAGACGTCACAAGTCACAAGGTACTTACAAGAATTTTCTTTTCATTTTCATGATTCTCGTAACTTAATGTTACTCTTTAGTAATAAAATTTTATTCCATGTAAGAGAGAGAGAGAGAGAGAGAGACAAAAAGAGATAACAATAGTTATGAAAAGAAAATGCATTCTTATGACTAGTGACTGGTTTAAACGTCAGAATACGACTGTTAGTCTTAACTTACTTTACCCTATAACTAACTATTCATATGCGATATAAGAATTGTTTTATTACTGAAGCAAGAGTAAGCCGCGTACGTTCTCTACTTTTATCTTTTATCTCTTTTCAGCCATAAACACAGTTATTTTCTTGGCAAATATGCGTAACCGTATGAGTTATAAGCTTTAGGTAAAGACGAGTACGGGGCGCCAGGCTGCAGTGGTAACGGTCCTATATTTAATGGTGTTATACCGAATGGCAACGGCAGCTTAACATTTAAAGATCTAAGCGTTTGTGTTGACTTTGAGAGAAGTGATGCTGACGGTGCTGGTATGGAAGATTCACGTTTTACTGCATTGACATTTGTTGACAGACTGCTCGCAGCTGAGCTTATTGCTGGATGGTTAGGTGCATAGCCTTGTTTAGCCAAGGCCATGGTAAAAGCCATATGGTCTAGAGCCGGCGAAGTGAATTGTCTAGCTATTTGTTTATTTAATATCATCATCGTCCACGTTGCTGATTGTGTTGGTGGCATCAATTCATTTGCTGTAGCTTTTTGATATGACTGACTTGTTTTAAAGTTTTGTACAGACCTGTACAATTTATTTGGTTGAAAATGTGCGTTACGTGTTGCAGATAATGTCTGTCTTGACAGCTGATCTTTTACAGTTGTTTGTAGTGAAGGTGGTGGCGATGGATAGTGATAATATTCCATTTGCTGGCTCGGTTGCATGCTATATTCGGCAAGTGTTTGACTGAATTTAGGTAACAACAAAACGGCACTCAGCATAATGCACTGTAACTATTATTATGGAATATATTTATTTCTTTATTTATTTATCTTTTTATATTTTTCTTTCTTTATTTTTATTTATTTTTTTTCTCATAAACACTCACATATTTCCACATATTGGCTGTTGTTTATGGGAACGTTGCCGTTTAGTTTGATGCAAAAAAAAAAAATATAATAAAGTCTTTGTTCTCTTTCAGAATGTAAATTTAATTGTTTTAACCATTCAGAGACACGTACAAGCAGAAATACGCACGCACATCCACACATATATACATATATATATATATATATATATATATATATAGGTAAGAATATTTTAACTCTGCTTCACTAGCTGATGTGTAGTTGGCTGAAGTTTAGTCAACTGATTAAACCGGCTCCCCCAACTAAAGATGCTTTTTATAGAAGAAACTGATCGCTAAACGTCCATCGACATTGTGATCGCAATGATATGTTTAGATAGCGGTTTCTTTCTCTTTTTGGAAATGTTTTATTAGTCTTTGAATATGTATGTCGGTTTCTTAACGTTTATGCATGCTTTTGCCTCTTCTTTTAATTTTTTGTAGTTTTTAGTTAAGAAAAACGAAAAACGAAAAAACAGTAGCATTTCGTATAAAATATGTATTTAAAATTTATTTATACAAATTGCAGGAAAAACGAGCCGTTTATCACAATATCGCAGAAAATGCTTAATCATTTATTAAATCCAACAAAACAATCGATGGAGACGATTAAATCTTGTTATGTGCAATATTTGCAAGAAAAAAAAAAAAAAAATATTAATTTTATATAAATTCGTTCCAAGACACTACGTGTTAGAACGATACTGACAGGCGTAACTGTTAAAATTTCATTTCTTTGCATAGATACGCCTTTCAAAGTTTAACATCGAACGCGCAACCGCAACATTCCATTGCAACAATTTTGCTTATCTACTCTAGTTTAGTTCGCTAAACTATTGAACCTCTCCATGTCGTTTACCTCTTTCGAGGTTATTTGATGACATTTATTTTAGTTTCGCTTGCAATTTCATCTTGACTACCATCTAGTCATTGATTGAATAAAAAAAATTTTTCAAATTCGAAATCATATGAATATCTTTGTTAATATATAAAAGTCCAAGCTTATCTATACTGACTTTAGTGACACACATTCATTCGCATTTGAAAGATATGAAAGATTTCTCAATGTTCTTCAGCCAATTAGATGCAAAAGTGCATAAGTGCTGCTTAGAGTTATGCCTAGAAGAGCGAGAGACAGAGAGAGATAGAGAGAGTTTGTGATGAGTTGCGCACGGACTGTACGCAGAATTTGGAAAATTTTACAACTTGTCCAGGACGCACATTAATCAAATTGCCTGGACACCTGCCTCCCAATAAATGAATGAAAAAATGTTAAATGTCCGTACGTACATATTTCACCTTTCACTGCATCTAGAGCGTTTAATATCGTTGACACAAAGGTAAGCGAAAACACAGTTGCAAGCGCATTACTTATAGACTTGAAATATACAGTTTTCATCAATTTAGACGTCTGCTGAATCTGCGAATTATTCTTCGCAGACTTTCAATACATAGTTTTGATAGTCTTAAACATCTACCCATTCATCCGTTTGCTTATCGTTTACCAGACAAATAACATTCTCACAACCATCAATGTTAAGGTATAAATTGTAAATATTATACGAGGTAAACGGGGCAGTGTTGTGCTGGCCACACAAAAATATTCCCGATTAGCTAACTGACACGCTTGTAATTTACAAAAAAAAAAAAAAACAAAAAAATTCTCGCCCAAAGCGGTAATAATCGAATATTATTTCTCTCCTAGAGCTCATTTTTTTTTTCTCTAACTTATCGAAGTTCACTTTACAGTTTTTTTTTTTTTATAATCTTTAAATTTATTATTTATTATAAATATATTCAACTTCAACTCAACCTTCAAAAAAAAAAAAAAAAAATTCATTTTGAACAATAATTAATTAAAATTCAAACAACAAGTTAGAAAAATATTTAACATAGTGCAAGGATAGATAGCGAAACGTTAAACTAAACATATAACCAAATGCGTAGATGGAATTATTTTCGCTCGATAAATTTGAAATCTGTTTTTTTTAAATCCTTAATATTTTTTTTTTGCCTTTCTGTCAAACCTATGTCAGTGTCGTTTATCGAAATCAATTATAATACGCAACTGATATGAGTCATAAGTGAATCTGCTCCTTTCGAGTCAAATGTCCAGCTTTGACTAGTTCACTTATGCCTTTTGATGTCTTGCCCTTGAAGTGAAGACTTAATTCAAATGGACAAGATTGCGGTAATGACAATTTGTTTTGCTATCAACTTACGCTTTTTTCTTCTAAATCTGAAAATGATTTTTTTCTGGAAATATTATTACCCCAAAGTGGTGTAATTATCATTTAATTACTGGTTAGTTATACTTAAGATATTTCATAGTATGTTAAGTTCAAAAAACTTTTTAAGGTCTAAATATATATGTAAATGATGTGTTGTTTCGGTAATAATGAACAATTTTTTACTAATGTACATGATAGACAAGAGATATATTAACTTTGACAGGCCATATGTAACAACGTCTTATTCTTATATATATTCGCTTTTCTCCATCAATAGAAAATATTTTGCAGTTCAATAGTACTCTTCTCGACCTGCCCAATTAATGGATATTAAATATCCGGCCCAAGCTGGATACGAATTTTTATATTCAACGCTACTTATGGCATAATGTATACTCATTTTGTTTGAATATGTGTGTGTAATAGCTTTTATTGATTCGTTTTAAATTTATCTGCCCGTCTGTACATCTGATGATCTGTACATCTGTTGTGTGTAGTCACACATCGATAATTTTTATATATTTTGATGATATTTGGTGCGCCGGATTTGTTTTGGTTCAAAAGCGAATGCTTTTGGAAATGGATTTGATCGGACCAGTTTTGCTATCATTTCACATATAATGTGCGGCCTTGAACAAATCGTCATATGAAAAAGAAAAAGCGATTTAAAGAACATCTCGAATAAAATCGCCGAATATCAATATTTCGGCTGATTGATTGAATAATTTCGATCGGATAGATACATTTTGTGAACTCTCCATGCTATCACTAACTGTTTCCACAAGCAGTAAGTTTTTATATGATAATGTTTTAATTTGGACTACGTAGATGCCTTCTTTTTTTTTGTTGATCCCCATCTCCCCTATAAGGACTCCCGTCGTCACGCGTCCAGCACGCGGAAACAAGCTAGAATTGTCGATATTTCACCACGGAAATAAATGAAAAATTGTATTACGGAAAATGGCATAAGGTGTGAAATGGCTAGCATTGCTCGACTACAATGTTTTAAATCTCTTTCTCTGACAGTTTTTCTTATATGAGCGAACACTTTTGTAAAAATTTATTCAATAAATCCTCAAAAAAAAAAAAAAAAAAAAATTAAATAGAAAATGTAAACAGTTTAAGGTCATAACAAATCTTTGAATAAATGAGTAGAGTTATATGTATGTACACATACACCGTATTATTGCATTCTACCAGTTATGGTTAATAAGTGGTGCTAAATGCGATTGCGTTGCATAAGTGGTGGTTGTAGTGGTGGTTATGGCCGGTCCATATTTCAAAACAGTCCTTGGACCATTGTAATTGTCAAAGTTTACCGGGGCAACAGGTGTCTCGTAAGGAGGCGTAACTGGCAAAGGTGTAGCAAATTGATATGCCGTAGACCTGCCCGCAGCAGCACTGTTATAGGTAGTAAAGGGATGTAACCGTGTGTGATAATTTATTGATGGCGTGTAGGAAGCATCCGCGGAAAGAAATGGTAAGGGATTTGAATTGTATACAACGCCCGTGCTGTACGGTTGGGCGAATTTAACATTTCCTGTGCCCGTATAAATGCGAAAGAGTTTTGCAATAGGACCAGCTGTGTAATGTACACGTGTTGCAGCCACGGGTGCATCGGGATTAATTCCTTGTAGGAAACCTGCATCACTTCCTTTCCGTAGGAGTAATAGGAAAGCCAATACGCAGGACTGTGAACATAATATACACACAATTCGCTCGTGATTTTCAAAATATATGTTTAAGGTATTTTTTCGATTTACTTACAGTTCGAAACATGTTGTTGCGATAATCTCCAAATTAAAAATACGCCGCCACTTGTTACTTCGTAAGGATTTTATAGTAATTTTTCTTTTTTCTAAAAACTACGTGTGTAGGAAGAAATGCGTGCACAAGTTTACTAAAGGGAATTAAAAAGCCTTATAGAAAATCAATGATTGGCAGGGGAAGTGAACCTATTAAGACGAAATTAGTCAGAATATGCATGAATCATACTAAAAATTAAGCTTAAAATGAGTTCACCGAGACTCTTCCAATTCATTATCGTTCAGGGTAATAACCTTTTGAGTTCCAAATCTAAGCTTAAGCTTAAGGAAACATATGTTCGTTATATCGGATTTATTTGAAAAGAATGCCATCGATATATATATTATTCGCGCGTACTTCTCCTCACATGTCAATATTTGTTTCGTTGTGCGCAGTTTGTGAAACAGAAAGAAATCACGATTTTTATGTTTCTGTTTTGTCGGATTTTATTTCATTTGTCGATTAATTGCAACTTGTGTTACATAAAAAGATTATAAAAATGCTTTAATTTCACTTTTAATGGGTTTTGATGACAATATCAACATTTTGTTACTGTTTTTTTTTTTTTTTTTTTTTTCTTATCGCAAACCATACATATTTACATATTTCAATCAATCCAATGCAAAAAACATTTTAAACTTTTTATTTTCACAAATTGATTGATTTTAAACTTTTCACGTCGTACACTATGTATGTATGTATGTATGTAAGCATTAGCTATGCCCGAACAGGGATATATTAAGCAAACTTTACGAGTGTATTCTTAATCACCAGTAGTTTTTAAAATGAAGCTATGTTCTGTTAAGCTATTTATATATACATATGTATATATATATATATATATGTGTATATATATATGTTTTTAAAATTCTAATGAAAAGAGAACCAATCGATCATGGCTGTAATTAAAAATTGATTTTATCATGTATTGAAGAAATGCCTTCATATTGCGCAATCGTGACGAATACGCGCAGGCCGTAGTTAAATCAAACCATGTAAATAATAGAGTGGAGATATGAACTAAATATTGATTGCTACACTCGTATGTAAAGCAGAAATTAATACAAATGTTGTCCTGTCGCGAAAGTTGCTTGGATTAACTTCTAACAAAGCGACGCGAAATGGTTAAAGTGAACGCTAGGAACTTTTGAATGTTTGGTTAGACTTAGTGGAGTCTCGTAAATAGAGAATCGACCTGTAGCAATCTAAAGGAGACGAGGCTTGCAATTTGTCCCGCCGCCAATGTCATAAGATATATATATTTACCGATTACTTAGAAATTGTGAGATCTTGGTGATGAATATTGTCGTTTTTGATTGTTATATATAGCTTCGGTTTTTAGTGAACAAATTCATTTAGTCCCAAGGTTAGGCTTATAGCTATTCCAACTATAATTTTATGTCTCCGAGTCTAATTTAAGTAAGAAAAATACATTCGGTTGGAGTCGAATTTGCTAAACCTATCACACACACACTGTGAGACCATCAGGTTGTTTACCACGGATATTACGCATGCAGCTAAGAGGACCGTAGGACAGACAGACACCAATTCAATAGTTTGCTAATGGTTAATGGCTAAGAATAGATCTGCTTTATAAGGTGACTGAAGGTTTCTTTTGGCTTTTGTCAACGTATTGTCAAATCCCATTTTACAAAATAACTAATTTAAAGCATTAATAAGTTTACTTAAGCCGTTGAAATGCTAATTGTGTTAGAAAAACTACTAATAATTGAAGACGGACATCCCTTTTGAGAGCCAAATATCGTTACACTAGACTACTATTATTACTGCTGTTATAATGTGTGTGATTAAAAGGAACAATTTTCGTGTGCTTGACCTCTGCCTTATGATTGCTATCTCTCTTTTATTACATCTTTCTGTTTATGTATAATTTTTTATAAAAAAAATTTATCTTAAAAATTTTTTCACATATGTATCATTAATTTCTTTTTTCCCCCCCTCCCAACAAAACTACTAATATTTTACCTTTTCAGTACCGTTCCGTGTTATTTCCTTATACAAGAGTGCCGAGTTTGCGATACAAGCTAACTTACATAGAGCGCATACACACATTGTTAGGTATCAGGAAACGTTGGTATAAAATTTAACTCAAAAAAAAGTGAAATAAAAAATAACTTTAAACTAAAGCATATCTGAAATGCTTCATCACACGCATACGTAATTATGCCAGCAAACACGATAACGCCGAAGCATTGGCTTCTCGAGCTCATGATTTCTTATTACGTTAATTCTTAATTTTCAACTGGCATTAATGCAGACTGAATGTAAATTCTTACACGTAACATGAGCAAATGTAGAGACTTTCGCTTTATCATACCGTTTGTAACGCTCGGACATGTACATAAAATACAAAATTCTATAAAATGTTATTCTAGAGCGGTCTGTGGCTTGTTGTTGCTTACTCGCATTTCACTCACAAGCAAATTAGGCGCACATACTAGGCATGGTCATACATGACAACCCAAAATAACTGAGCTAATCATAATGTAGGGTAGATATATTTTTAATTACTGTGGGCCGGTCACTATTAAACAGGGCATGGTATTAAAGTCATGGTATGATCCTTAAGCACACCTGTTATTTCTATTCACTTTAGATCACACCAATAGTCATATCTAGCTATAGGGAATATTTGATTAAAACACGAATAAGATATTTTTCTCGATATCTTGGACTCTACGTATGTATGAAAATATGTTTGCCAAACCAAATATCTTTCTTAAATGCGAGTTCTGAATTATTTAAGTAGAAGGGGATAGTTACATAATGTTCTTACATAATTCTCTTTAATTGTGTGTAAATTTTAAACCAAAAGGTCTTAGCTGGTCGGTGTCGAATTGTTCGCAATAGATCGATAAATGAACAGAAGGCGGACGGATATTTAGATAGATGTATAAAGGAATGAGTGACATCACTGAGACAAGGTCAGAAAAAAGTATGAAATGGAACTGCATAAACAAATATGTGTAAGAGACGAAAAATGAAGTGCATAAAAGAAAAAACAAATGTATGTAATAATAATAAAGGGACAAACGTACATTGCCACATAAGCCGGGAATATTTTGCTGGTGAAGAAGAAAGCTACATGTATTAATACTGTTACGAAAATCCCAAATCCAGTTATTGCTTACTAATCGATTTTCGTAAGTAATAAATTCCTTAGTGCATATTCGCGACGCCTCATGCAGCTGCCGGCCGACGAAAGAGATTAACAGGAAAACAGTCAGGGAAAAACCCAGGTGCACATGCGCGACGCGTCATACAGCTGCCGACCGAGGAAAACGATTAGCAGAAAAGCAGGTTAACGGACTAAAAATGAAGTTGGATGATCGTAACATGCTTGCAAAAATGTATGTATGTATGTATGTAAAGTAGACTATTGGTGGAAGGCAGTTTAGTCGGAAGAGAACATCGAGTCGTACGAGAACATTCATGTAAAGAATAATAATAGTTGTGTTGAGCAGCCAAAAAGTAGCCTTAAAGAATAAATTGTAAATAAACCTACATTTAGGAACATAATAAAACTTTGAAGTGCATTTTCTTTTCAATATCCACGGTCTAGTGATACGAACCGTATTGAGGAGCGGAAATTCGTAACAGTACTAATATAATAGACAACATTACATATTAAGTTAGGTCATATTGAAAGATCTCTATGGTCTTTTTCGCGGGATGGTGTTGATGTCTATATATCGGGCAAACACTCACTCGATTGTCTCGAACGCGCATGTTCTTAAAACGTGACATTTCAGCTTAGATTTTTTGCAAAGATAGTTTTCTAACTTTTTGCTCGTGTAAAAAGTTATATTGATTTAGAAAAAGAGTGGACTATCTAAAGAAATACGCTACGTGATTGTTTTTGTAATTTAAAAAAAAAAAGAGAAAAAACAGTGCAAGAACATGCTGAAAAATCCGTGAAGTATACGGTGAAATTTCGATGTCAAAGATGCCCCTCCTAGCCACTAAAAAAGTGAAGTGAAATTTTGCGATTGGTAGAACAAGACGGGCACGAAAGTTCTCAAGAAATAGCGGAGGCACTAAACATCAACCACATGACATTTTGGAAGCATTTGAATAGAGCAAGCTACAATAAGAAGGTCGCAACCACGGAAGAAAATCGCGGAGACTTGTCAATATGACGTAATACAATAGGTATGCACTTCGTCCGCATCCTACAGACTATTTCACTTCACAGTGTATGTTAGGCTTAAGAACGATTAACGTATTTGTTGTTTTTTTTTTTTTTAGCTTGTGCTTAAAATTCTCTTATACTTGTGTTGTTTGCATTCGCTTTTCCAATGAAATCCGCCCAATTAAGTTAATTAATTTCCGTTCAAGGAACGCCGGCAGCAGATAACAGAAGCTTATCAGATTATAACAAACGAATAGTTTTCTTTATCGGAATTGACTGAATGTAAATAAAATTTCTATTCATTTCCAGGAAACGAACGTCTGTTTGGCTTGAGTGAATAAAAGAATTTTAAAAAGAAAACGTTTCCTTAAGTAAAGCCTATTATGAACCTTAATAAGTCTCTTTGGTTTGTACGTTGGCATCTTTGTTTGACTGGCGGTGAGTTTTTAAGTGATTTAATTGCTGACCTTATTGTAAAACTAGCAAATCTTTTTGAAGAACCACGAATAGCGAGTCCGACAACCTTGACTCAGTCTCTTTGCTTTCATATGCAAATTCCGGTTTTTATCTAGAAATATTCCTAAGTGTTTTTAATTGCATGCACAATAAACTGGTATTCGATGTGTGTAATAATTTATCTCGCAAAGGGATGAAATGTATGTACAGGTAGAGCAATGGCATGCCATTTTTCTGCGTCTCGTCATAAAACTGGCAGACCTGGTCGAACGGAGACGAAGCCGTGGATTAAAACATGCAGTGTTCAGAAAGAGTAATATTTGGTGGCAGCAAACTGCCCAATAATTCATGTACTTTACGGAGATTTTGAAGGTTACTTCTCTGGACAGTTTAAAGATATTGAAGAAAAACCTTAAAGTTTAATACACTGTAAGATTGGGTAGGCGTGATCAATTTTTCCAATTTTTGTACAGAACATACAGAGTCACTCATGGAATATATGTTTGTATTGTATATGTTTGTAATTTATGAGTAATTACCAAAAAAAAAACAACACGGACATAGTCCGAGTTGGCACATTTTGATTATCGACTTGCGTGCAAGAACTTCCAGTGTTTCTGCCAAATTGGAAGTCGATAGCTTAATTTTTGCAGTCAGGCGAATGCATAAAACCGACATTGCGTAACGGACAGATGGGCATGTTTAAATAGATTTAGAACATGATGTAGCGCAAGAATACATATACTTTTTGGGGCCCCTGAAACGTCCTTCCAGGCATTGCAAACGTTTCGACAAAATAAATATATCTCTGATCCTTCGGTGATGAATATAAATATTAGAAGGCGCATTCTATGGGCGATACTGTAGCACCTGTACAAAAATGGAAAAAATCGACCACGCCTACCCAATATTATAGTGTATCCAATTTTAATATTTTTTCAATACCTTTATGAGCCGCAGAAGCAAGCATTAGAACTTCCATAAAGTACATAATTTCTTCACCAATTTCAAATTTGGAATGCACCTAAGCATATTCGTCTGTTCATCTGTCCGTCTGCCCGTCGATCCATCTGTGTGATAAACTCTCATTAGCGAGAATGAAGCCATCGTCTACAAATTTCCAAAAGAATTTGGAAATCAGCTGAACTATTCAAAGGATTCTCCTAAAAACACCCACACGCCTACGCGACAAAAACTTTTATTTTGAAAATAGAAAGGAATCAGTCGGACCCATCCCATATTAGAGAGCATGAAAATTTAGTTCTTACTTTTTTTTGTCTTTTTTAGAATAACGGGAAAGGAGTATAAAATATTCTGTCACAACTGAATATAATTTTCAAGCGACTTTTAGCTTTCCCTGCACAGAACGCAACCCTATAAAAATCATAAACATAAATCCGCATATTAGGGTAAAGTTGGATTACGCCGAAATCTTGCGTAAAATTTTAATTTTTTTATTGTAATTTATTAAGTGAAAGCTGAAACACATTATTGGAGAAACGAACATTAAACAAACTGAGATTAGCCGTCCACCGTGTCCAGCCGTGTCTTCCTATGAAATCGATTGAATTAGAAACATATTTGTTGAGAAAGTCGGTAAATGCAGTAATAATTCATCTTCGCGATCTTCGTTATTTTCTCTGAACTTTAGTCAAGTCCGGAACGTTCGATCTCCATAATGCATTCGCGTACCAATACGCGGGCATGCATTATGCTACGCTTAAGACGCTCCGTAGAGCCACGCGAACCAATGGAAGCAGGGCGTATATCACGACCCATTTCCTCGACAACGGCTAGCAGTTGACCGTATTTGCTAAGGCGACCGTTAACGGCTATAGCGGCATTCGACGGCAAATTAGCGACCGAAGTCATCGGTGTGGTTATATTTCCCGAAGTTTGCGTGGTTACAACTATAGGCGATGAAGACTGGGCATGGCAATGTTGCAAAGCGATTGGATTCGCAAGATTTTGATTAATGTATGGCCCCATTGAGCCACCCATTGCTTGGCCACTTGAAGGGTTTAGCGCAATGGCATTACTAGCGTACTGTTGCAACAATGCCAATTGAACTTGCAGCTGACGCACATTATTGTAAGCTGCTAAGGCTACGGAGATTTGCGCATTAGTATTCGCGGACGCATTATTAAAATTATTGTTGGCCATAGGAAGCGAATTCGCTCCCCCTGCATCATGTTCGTCGGCATTGCTCCGAGATCGCGCCTGGTGAGTCTTCCCAGATGAATGATTTACTGCAAAGATTTGTATTTGGGGCTGTTCCTCGCGGGGCTGTTGGTTGCAGTTATCCGCCCGTTGTCGTGATATTGGAGTGACAGTAACGTCGCTTAGCTTGGATTCTACTGCTTGAATATCCATTACAGGCGTCGTATTCTTGGAAGTAAAAATCGCAAAACAAGTTCGTTTAAAAGACTTTGTTAATAAATTCTTAAGAATACAAGTTTTTTTTCTTATTTCTAAGCGCGTGTATGTCCTCTCGACAAAAGAACGTAATTGAAATAAACATTTTTCTTCAAAGGGAGGCAAAATAAAGCCCTATGAAGGGAAAGAAAAGATTGCTTCGATTTACGTTCAAAAAAATTAATTAAGTGGCGTTTTCAGTTAAACAAGTGAAGTGATACAATACGAAAATAATTGATTGAACTAAATGAGTTCCATATGCAAGACATAGTTGGCCAAAAAGTATTAAAAAAGGGTCGAGCAAATTCGATGCAGTCAGTTTTACAATTAGTGCCGTGGCCTTATATAAGATCATTTTGACCATTTTGAAGTTTCGAAAGTAAAGCTTGAGATTAGGACCACATTCTTTTACGACATATTGGTTGGACGTTGCCATTATTGGTTTAAAGAGAACACATGTGATGTTTCTAAAGGGCGTTAAAGTGTACAGAAGTAAGTGCGGGCGTTGCAGTTGCAACGCGAATGCAATGGGAAATGCTAGAGCAACAACATAACTGATTTTTCGTGGCCAAAAAAATATAGACTTGGACGACGTGTGCTTTCAGCAAAATGCTACACCACGCCATACATTTTGTTCAATGATCGCATAGTCTCCAAAAATCCCTATGTGTCGGCGTGCCAAAAAGTATATGTGATATAACTCTATCGGAATTTTTACATTGGACTTATGTTTGAGCATCGGCTTACTTCAGTAAACCGCGAACTCTCGGGGACCTTCTTCACCAAGACTACTCGTATTATTGGTGAAATAGGAGCATATTTATCTGGAAAAGTGGCAAAAATTGATGTTCCGGAGTTGAATTTTCACTGAAGTGCAGGAAGATCGTGTAAAATTTTAAAGAAAAATTAAAAGAAAATTCATGTTTTATGTCGTGCACCATTCACACTTATTTGATGCTTTTATTTAATGGGACGAAATTTAGCTTTCAACTTTTAGTTCAATAAAAGAGGTATTTTTAAGCAAACAAAAGAACCTACAAAACTGAAGGAAGCTCACAAAATGACTTAACTGAAGTACGTTATAAAAAGAAATAACAAGAAAAAAGAACGCGTGAGCAGATACAGTTGGATTGATTTCCAAAATGATTCTGAATCGATCGGTATAACAAAAGGTAGATCTATCTTTAGTCCTTAGTCGGTTTTATATACATCTGAACAAGCTTAACATACCCTGTACTACAAGTGGTTTGATCAGGCCATATTGGCAATATCATGATAAACATTTCAAGGCACAAGGACGCACAAATACATTTTTAAGCGCGTTTTCGTGCAAACAGACCACAGCTTTTTTTCATTCTGGTATCTATATTCGGTTCATGCGACCGAGCGCCGCAACTTAACTACAACCTCTTTATGCTGATCGAAAATAAATAAAAGTTTATTGCAAAGCGAATGACAAAGTTATCTATAAAAGCGTTCGTAACGGTTATTTCAATTTAAGCTCTGTTTCAAAAAATTATCTTGAGAAACTTTCCTAAAGTTTTTGATAAAAAACTTTAATTGATCGTTCGCACACACCTCTTTATCTACGTGCTAAGATTACAGAATAAACTTTTATAAACTTTAATAACTGATCTCATCATCGTTAAATTAAACTTTAAATGCAATAAATATTTAAAATTAATAACAGATGACTCCGTATATACAAAACGCTTTTTATTACAAAGCGAGATATAATGTTATTTATTATATATAAATATGGTCTAGTCAAGTACGATATTCTCTTTGTGACGTCAAATATGACATACGCATGAGAGACTGCTTAAATTATTCGTTATGGCTCCAATGTCCGTCCATCCATCTGCTATCATTTGAAAGTATAAAATCGCCAAGTGGATATAAATAAGTCAATGCTTCTCGATCATATTCAAGAATGAATTTAAACGCACAAAATTTCAGAACATTATGACGTATATGCATCCAAAATTGGACGCCAAATATACGCCGGGACCATCTTAGTTAAGCATATGAATACATTTAATCATTAAATTGCCAAAATTTGCTTCAAGGCAAATACGTTTAACTCTTTACACACACCGCCGGAGAATGACGGTATGCACGTTTCGTCAAAATGTTTCCTTCACTCGGAAGGAATCTCCACAGACTCTATAAAACTTACAGACCCT